>JAVSBV010127158.1:0-18106 GCA_033117975.1 Parotocinclus spilosoma
GTTAGGTAAATTATACAGAGCAGAACCGTGTAGACTCTCTTTTGCTTGGTCTAGAGTACAGATAAAGAGACAGAGGTATTCATTTGTTTTATAGACCTGAACCTGATTAATACAAATCTCTCTGATAAAGGTCAATTAAATAAAACAGCCTGATGTACGGATGTGACCTTAGCGTACTACCACAGGCAGATTGAACATTAGCTACAGTAAATTACCCTCCATTATTTACCATCGTTTGTGCTTCACAGAGGAGTGTTTTTTAATAAACACACAGCAGGTCAAAACTCCAAATGGCTTTCCTACGCATTAGTGCACTACATGCCCAAGAGAACAAAATGTAAGGGCCACTCACAGAAGAAGGGTCCTTCTTTGGGTGGAGTTTGTATGTCCTCCCTGTGTCTGCATGGGTTTACTCCCACATTCCAAAGATATGCGTGTTAGATAAATTGGCATCTCTAAAAGTTACTGTGTGTCTAGGGTTGTTCCTGCCCTTGTGCCCAGAGTTGCGGGGTAGGCACCGGCTGGCCCACAAACCTTTGTAGGTTAAGTGAAAGATAATGGATGGATGGATGGTCGATTAGCTGGACGGCTTCAGAAATTGCTTTTTCAATCCTGACCTTGGCTCTGACTGTGTGATGTTTGTATGTTTTTTCCAGGTGCTGTTGTTTCCTTCCACATTCCAATTGTTAGGTCAATTGGTTGCTCAAAAGTTTCCCAGTGTGAGTCGGTCTGACTAGTGTCTTTATATGTCTGTTAAAAATAACCATTGATACTGCGGTGATTTTTTAATATTGAATTTTGTATTAAATTACAAATGACATTCTCTGAAAAGATACACAATTGTGTTTAGCAGCATTTATACAACTGAGACTGTATATAAAAAGGTAACAAAAAAAGGAAAAGACATAAGAGAATAAAATATATATACACAAATAGAAAGAAAAAAACCCAACAAGAAATGAATAAACTGTCAACTCAAATATACATGCGTAAATATACAAATATATACGTACCCACATACATGCACACAAAAATAATGATTCAAGAATTAGACTACTGAGGTGATTTTAGACCAAAAGGAATTACAAACTGGAGGAATTTTGAATCAAGGAATTTTGAAACGAGGTGGAGTAAAAGTAAAAAGTGAACCAAAATGTAAATACTTCACTTATAAAGTAAAAAGATTAAACACGACTTCAGTGTAGTCTCGAATTACTCTGCGTTAACTTCGTTACTATTTACCACTGGAAATATCATTCCGGGTTTTATAGATAACCGCGTAAATCCATCTTTTGAAAAACTCCAGTCCAGGTTTTGCGCGGATCCGGACTGTTTTCTGCCCTTTCCACGCTGCTGTTGCGCGCAGCTCTACTCCGGTAGGGCATTTTGCTGAGATTGATCCTGGAAGAAGGAAAAAAAACCACACACTTTGCGGTGGCGTTTCGTTACCGGATCTTCCACCTTGAAGACCTTTCCACACTTCTAGTGAGATCCTGATCATTGTTCGCAGCGGACTTTCCCCCCGTCACTATGGATTGATGGGATTTTTAATTCCCTTCGCTAAGTTTTCCTTTCGTATAACCAGCTCCATGTTTCTCGGCTCGACTTTTGCGGAGTGACCGGCTGCACATGATTGCGCTTCTGGTGACCTGGTGATCGGGAAAGTGTTCGGGAGAGGAGGGATTTACAGCTCGGGACCCCGGCTCGGTTTTGTCTGTGTGTTGGGATTGAAGGAAGATTTGGTTGTAGCTGGAAGGGATGGCGGAGCGGGGAGCGCGTCTGCTCCTCTCTCTCCTCTGTCTCACCTCGCTGTGCGCAGTCGCGCCTGCACGCGCTCAGAAAGGTGAGTGCGTTTCAAACCCGTGTTTATCCGCGCATGCAGACTAAAGCGGACTTCTTACTGTTGTGCACATGGTCTAAAGACCAGCTGCTGTGGTTTCTTTTTAGATCAGAGTACACATCGTGCATTGCTTTTGAATCTGCTGTATGGACCATAACGTGCACTTTTACCGACCTCTCCAAACATGTGGTCGTTTATTACAAACGTTCTCCTTTAATGTTTACCTGACAATGCTTTTCCCCTATTTTGGTTTATAAAAGCTCATAATCAGTCCAATTAAAAAAAAAGCTCCAAATTGCACCCTATGGGTTCTGAGCAGAGGTATATGTCATGGGGTATTGGGGGAGAAGAATAGAAAATGATCCCAGCAGAAAACCTTGGGTTTTGGTTTGATGTCTTTATTATCCAGAGTGTCCTGGAGTATTGAGAACCCTTTTATTCCTTTCGAGTTCTTCACATAGACATGGTTCTACCTACCTGTTAACTGTTCAGTGAATATTAAAGGAGCCTGTAGATCGAGTCAATAGAAGTGTCTTTAAAAACCCCACAACAGGATGCAGTCATCCAGAGGTCAATAAGGAACCAGATACATCTGCAATAGAGTGTGATTTTTCGTTCAATTCAAAAACTGTTCCCAATCTGGAACCTTTTAAGATCCAGCGAACGGCTTGCTTTATAAAGGAACCCTTTATTGTCCCTAGTGTTTTTGTGTTCCTTTTGTATAGAACCAGATTGAGTGTGTTACATTAAGCCAACAAATTGTCCCTTTAAACCCTTGGCTTGGTGATACATTTTGATCTCTCAATCAGTGACATAGTCTGAAATCTTGTTTTGGGTGGGACTTGATAAAGTGGGTGGGTATATTTTTACATTTCTGTCACCATTCCTCAAAGTCTGCTTACTGAGCCACACTGAAACAATAACTGTCTGAAAACGCTGGTTAGTTACAGAGTTGTGGGTAAATCGGAGGTAATCATATCAAATGGACAAACACTTTGGTTTTCAGACGTTCAGTCTGTTTCACTTATCAAAGGCGTATTTTACACCCATATATAAAGAAAATACATACCGAAACAATTACTGTTTAATCAGTTATTATATGTTTGAATTGTTTTTTAGGTTTTGGTGTTTTATAACGACTGTGAGCTTCATTTAAATTTAGTTTTAGTTTGGTTTTCTAAAAAAATTTGGCTATAGTTGCTTCACTACAAATCTAAAAACAATACAGTACCGGTAGTTCTTTAACATGTACTACTATAAAGCCCTATGGTCAAGGATTTTAAAGCTATTCTTTTAAAATTAGTGTTGAAACATTAAATGATTAATTCTTTCTGAGATGTCCATGTAAAACCATTTACTATGCAAACAATATTTGGGGATCACGAGAAATAAATATGAAGCTAACACACGTTAGCTGATATTGCTGCCCTAATCAGGAACAGTGGATGGAAACTGAATGGTTACTTGCCAGATCTTCAGTATGGGTTAAAACAATGGTAACAGCTTTGTAATAGAAGTAGCTTGGGTGGTTGAGTAGTAAGGAGGAATTCTTTAAATACCAGAATACCCTCTGGAGTATCAAGGAAACCATTATAACTTTGCAACTAATGAATTTAGAGTTTAAAGCAGAAAGAGCCGAGTCACAGCTGTCATTCTATGAATCTGTATTTGAATGTGGTAGGAATTCTTGAGACAAACAAGCCACGAATGGCATCTTTATTGATAAACACAAAACACATGTCCAGCTGGGGAAACTCTCTTAACAGGAGGACTCATTATTGAGCAGAAGACCCATGTCTACTCCTTGGACAATGTGAGATGGTGGAAATTACTTTTATTGGCTTCATTTGCTGTTTGTTGATGGTGTTTGTGTTGGACGGATGCATGGATCCAGTGCTTGGGCTTGCGTGAGGAAGCTGATGAAAGGTGGTCTCCTGCAGGAGAAGAGCCGTGCTGTGGTTGAAAGAAATCCCAGGCTTTGCTGGAGATCAGTACAAAAGAGTAGGCTGGGGGGGGGTATGGGGGGGGGTTATGTGTACTATTACATTGTGCTTAAAGTTTACACTAATACAGTACACTAAGATAAAAGGTTTCACTTGCAGCCTGTGGGCTCTGTATGGATTTCTGTGTCATGGGGGTATTGGATGGGAAAAACAGAAAATGTTTACAGTGAAAAGTAGGTAGTGAGGAACCTTTGGTGACTCATTTAACCCTTTATTCCTGTCCTAGAACTATGTATTATTTAAAGAACCTTTACGGTACCAGTTTCATATTATAACGTTATGTTGAGAGCAACGTGAATATGAAAATTAATCTCAGAAAGATCTGCCTTGGGAATGTCAAATAAATACTAAAGTATCTCTTATATAATTGTTAGCCAATATGTTTATAATGGGGTTGTTTTATGCTGTTTCACTGCTTTAATGAACGTGCCTGCTAATGCAAATGATAAATAAACCCTTTTCTGTTCATTTAAAACCAATGATGCACAAAGTAACATCAATAATATTGAACAGAACCAAATCAGTATCTCCTGCCGTAAGTGTGAGGTGTGCTCCAATTTGTCAAACAGTTATAAGCAGATACATTTGCTGAGTTTTTGTACTTTCCATCTCAGCCCTTTGTCTTGCTCCCCTGTGTGATCATGGAGAACTACCTTCTGAAACGGTTTGCTAAAAAGCAAATGCTTTTCTATTGTCCCTGCTTTGGAATGCACCTGTGGCCTTTGCGTTAAGACAACGATTCATTGTGTACAATTAAAAATGCCATTTGGATTAGGAACGGTTTTGCTGTGAATAACAGTTGCTTGAGTCTCCGGTCCAAGCACATTAATGACTGAAGAGAAAATGCACTTTGCTAGTTATATCTGAATGGATTTACAAATGGCCAACTAAGATTGGTTTTACAAATCTGGGAAATGCTCTCACACATTAGTGTATTTTCTTCTCGCTCTTTTTTCTTAACTCTCCAGTATGTGGTAATGTCAAAACATTTTCTCTCAGAGCCAGACATGCGCATGATAATGGCACGGAAAATGTATCTATTGCATTATTTGTCAAGTAATTTGGTAGTCGACCAAGTTGATTAATCATTGCACCCCTACATGTAACCATTTCAGAACCTTTTATGGATTCAGAGTGTTAAGTCTGTGTACCTGAACCTTACAACAGAGTGTAATAGAAAAAGAAAGTGTTCAGCAAACCATGTGGAAGGTGAATGGATAGCAAGAACCAAACCCAAAAGATTCCTAGTCCATTATACAGACAAGCTGAATTTATTAATTTTACATTTTGGCATTCAGCAGACGCCCTTATCCAGAGCGACTTACAACTGATACAGACTTACAATCCAAACAATTGTGGGTTAAAGGCCTTGCTTAAGGACCCAAATGTGGCAGTTTTGGCAGAGGTGGATTTGAACCCTGGATCTTCTGGTCCAGAGTCCAGTACCTTAACAGCTAGGCTACCACAGTCCCAATAAAAACCCATTTAATTTTGAAGAATCTTGCAACAGGGGTATTTGAAAAAAAACAAAACATCTGGTAGTCAGCAAGTACCATTTAAGAACCACTGTAAAGGGAACTCTTTGGCTTATCAATGGGCCTTTGATTCAAAAATTCTGAAAACGTTCCCAGTAGTTAGCAGTAACCCTTTAATTTCACTATGTAGATCAGCTTTGGGAGTCCCTACAATCCCTTATTTTTATCTGAGAGGTCTTTGGGAAGAAACAGTTCAACATGCCACCATTTGCTATCCAAAGAACCTTTAGGGAACTGATGAAAGCGGCTCTCCTGCTCGAGAAGCGCCGTGCTGTGGTTGAAAGAAATCCCAGGCTTTGCTGGAGCTCAGTACAAAAGAAACGGTTGGGGGCTGGGTGGAGCAGGCAGGCTGCATCTGGGAAGTAATAAAACCAGGAGATTAAGGGGTATGAGGAGTCCCTTTGGGAGTTTTGATTGGTTCCAGAGAATTGGCCTGGGATGTACGTGCAGGCAGCGAGCTTCAAATTACTAACTGTTGGGTGCCCTGCTGAAAATATCTGTTTATTTGAAACATGCTCTGGAGGTCTAATGTGAACCATAAGCATTATTTAGCTTGCCTACAGCTGACCCATTTCAGCCTTGCTCACCCTCTATTTGGTTTTTAACCTAAAAGGAAGAAAATGTCCCACTAGATTTGGCAGGATCAACATGACCGTTTCCCTTGAAGCTTTTTGCTGCAGTAAATCCTCTTTGCATTCCGTCTTATCTGGTTAATCGTGCCGTGAAGTAATCGTATACTGATGGTTTCCTCGCAGACGGTATCAATAACAACTGTATAAACTTTTCCCCAAATGTGTCTGCAACAGCCAGGATTGGTTTCCGCAGTCCTTTCATACATCACAATAGATTTCCCGTAGTTTTTAACACGTATAATAGTCTGCTAACAAAACATTTGGAAGGCCTGGTTTTTCCCATGGTGCAATACGTGATGATTTTCTTCTGTTGTTTTTACATTTCGGTTGGGGCTGCACAATATCATTTGTCATTACGGTCATTGTGTTGCCTGTTTGCAGTGTAACCTATCAGTCTTCACAGGTCAAGGGTTTTCAGTAACTTCTCAACTCTGATTAGGATCACTGTGGTCCAGACCTTTCACCTGTTGTGTGGTGGAAATCCAGGCCATTTGTGGGCATTTGAACTTCTTAAATCCTTTTCTTATTTCAGAAATCAAAAGCGCCGTACATTTGACCCAGGGTGGGTTAGATTTCGACTGGTGAATTAGGGATATTAACAAATGATTTTACAATGTTTTTGAGCACAGAACATGCTTATTTTGTTTCATTATGCCATTTATTAGTAGTACATGATTTCATAAATTACACAATAAGTCCTGTATTGATTAAAAATATTTATACCTGTATAAACAGGAAAATCCTGATTTACAACGGGTCTACGCTCTGATAAACCCATCATACTGCATATAATCATAGCTTAGCCGACCTTAAACATGCTTAAAACTCGTGTTCACTTACAGATGGGCAAAATCACTGACACAAAGCTTATTTGGTAGTAAAAGTGCTAAATATCTCCCTCAATTAATTAATAATTCAAGTGAAAAACAGAAACAAAATGGTGAGTCTTTCAATTGGTATTGTGTCGACATTTGTCAGGTAAAAAAAAATCTAAATGCAAAATATGGTTTCTGTTAGGGCAGCACGGTGGCTCGGTGGGTAGCGTGTTCAATCCCAGAGTGGAGCGACCTGGGTCCATTCTATTTGGAGTCTGCATGTTCTCCCTGGGGCAGCACGGTGGCTGAGTGGTTAGCACCCCTGCCTTAAAGGTTGCCGGTTCAATCCCAGTGTGTTGTTCCTGCCCTTGCGCCCGCATGTTAGGTTAGTTGTTGTCTCTAAAGTGGCCTTTAGTGTGTGACTGTGTGTGTGTACCCTACGATGGATTGGCGCCCCATCTAAGGTTGTTCCTGCTCTTGCGCCCAGAGTTGCCAGGTGAGCATCGGCTGGCCCGTGACCTTGTGTGAATTAAACGGAAGATAATGGAAGGATGGGTGGTTTCTGTTAAATGCATATTTATATTATCTGATTCCCTTCGTAAAGTAGAAATATCGTAGCCCTAACAATGCAGATATTTCACTGTCAACTGAAGTTGTTTGCTGAAATTGCCCCATGGAATCATGTCTGAGTGCTGTAAGAAGCTGCACTGTTTTTTATCTCTAAATTAGCGTATTTTCAGTAAACAAGATCTCACATGAACATTATATAAAGATGCTCGTCTAATGTCTGTAGATGTCATGAAAAAATTCCACACTGCTGACACCGTCACTGTTGCTGACCCGGCTGATTCAGGGTTCTCTTTTGGTCTATTGATTCCTCTTACCTTTCTCACATTTCCTAAATCCCGTCCTCCCAGTCTATGACTAGTTTTAACGTAACCTTGTGTCTGACATTGCACTCTAGTTCAGCCTGACAATAACCCAGTACAGGTAAAAGTTATGGGCTTTGTTTTCCATCGGTATAAAGTTTTGATGGCCGTAACTCTTGGTGCATCCCTGTAGTCGCAAATATATTGCTCGCAAAAATGAGGGGGAATTTCAAAGTAAAACATCCCCTAATAAGACACTAGAACAAAATATTTAGCCTTTTACTACAGGTTAGTTTGAGCCATTAATCTTTAGCCTTGGCAAAATTGAAGACATAGGCTCCCTGTGCTGCAAATATTGTGGATCTGCGCTAATAACTCACCCACTTTATCTAAATAAGCAGAAAATATGTACTCCAGCTGGATAGCTGGAAAGGAAGCAGCTTTCTACGTGACTTGCTTCCATCAGCAGAGGAGAGGTACAGGATATCTGCGCTAATTGCATGTTTTTTTTCTGCACCAGCCTCCTGATATTGCCTGCACCAGGTTCTTGAACAGCGTCGATATCAGGCCATTACGCTGCAATTATCAGAAGTCATGATCACTCATACAGCGGTACATTTTCAAATGTCAGGGAACGAAGGAAATCAATACAGGCCTGATGAATTCAGCATTGTCAGCAGTCAGAATCGTTCTGGAGGCAGGATGTGACAATAACACCCCAGCTGAGACGTCCAGCCTTCTGTTTGCTTTATTAATTTAGATGGACAATAGACTCTTGGCTAATTACCTAATGTGCAAACATAGACCTGTGAGTCGAATTTGAAGCAGTTGTGATTGACGGTGTGCCGGGTTTTGTCAGCGTGACTGTAAGGAGTTGCTGGCAGGCAGCCATGTCTCGTTCTTGGTGGTAGAGATACGTGCTGGTCACCTGCATCCTTATCCTGAAGAGCTGTCCATCACGGTGCAAGGGAAGGGGAGCTGGAGTTGGCAAAAGCGCCGCAAGATAGCAAGTTTCAATGTCAAGAGACATGCTCTGTAGCCAGACAAGAAAGCTTAATGGATAAACAGTAAAGTAGTGGTAGTCAATGCTGCGGATAGGGAACGGGTTTATGGTGTGTGTATTTGCTATTATTCAGAGCCACTGGTGAGTTAGGGAGACCCACGTTCTGAGCTAAACAAATGGGGATTAACAGTGAATGTGGCATTTAAACTGACACTGAAGTCACTAGCACAGAACCGTAACCCGTTTAATCCTATTACACATGAATTTGATTGAAAAAAACAGTCCTCAGAAGCGCACTGGACTGTCTTAAGCAGCGATCACACCAGCTTTTCGGTTTCTGAAATGTTGGGTGGAGGAAAATCAGGCGATTATGGGCTTGCTTACCATGTTATGGTATGTTTCCATAATCTGCTAACTGCTAGAAGAATGAAAAGAATGTACGCACCAGATAATAATATAGCGATACCCACTGCGTTTTAGATGTAATTTTGTTATCTGTTTTTATAGTCCTTTGAACTGCTGTTGTGTAAAATGGTGTGTCCTATAACAGCAATTATATGTCGTTTGTGCATGGATCTTCCAGCATCTGACCACCAGTCTTCTGCTGGACTGCTCTGTTGGCCCACAATTTGGATACTGGTAAATTTATGGTGTCAGTGGGCGACGTTCTCTGCTTGGGTGAGCATTATCCAGCCGGTTGGAAGCTCTTTTATGACATCATTGCAAACAAAGATGACAGTGGATGGCTGTCAGTGGCAGTATACATGATGGGTGCAGTGACAACAAATTTCCTTCTGCCAAGTGCCTAGAAATGGTCCGGGAAGAGACGGGTTTGTAGTGAAAATACCACCCGTCTTTGGATGGTGGACACAAAACTCTAGGAGCTGCTCATGCTTGTCAAATGATCCCCTCTACTGGTGGCCTGTATGGGCCTTCCGGAGACTCTTCTCACTGTGCGCATCCAAAACCTCCTAACAGCGAAATCAGAACGGCTTAAATGGAGGCTACTCATCAAAACGACCACCCTGCTGCTCTAATTCCAAAGATTCACCCCCTCCCAAAGTCTGTCAACTGTCAAATGTCTTTGATGTCTAGCAGTCTGCGGTCTCTCACCAAATGGTATGCTACCCAAAAGTAGCTTCTGAGAGCCTTTTGATAGAGCAGCAGAAGAAGAACTTTTACACCCTGTTATGTACCACCTGCCTTAAGAGATTTTCCACCAGGGTGATTTTCTTTGCAGAGGTACCCTGGTAAGACATTTTTCTTCCCCTTAATCTAAGATCTGCAAGTTATTTCAGCAGATAGGTAATCAGATAGATGTTTGTACCATGTTTTATCCTAACTTTACAAGCATATTCTCTTACTCACAGGTGCCGGGTTCAAGTAAATGGCTCTGTTCATAATGCACATTTGACAGCCACCCACATAAAAATGTTTATATGGAGCCAAGACAACCTGTCATTAAACCGTATGATGCAGTACTTGGAAACCCAGGCGAGGTGCTGTAATTAAAACACGAGCAATACTGTGGTGTACACTGCTCACAAAAATAGAGGATATTTAATTAGGGGTTTAATTTAATTGTTGTGAGCAGTATAGTTGCACTCAATACACTTTGCATCACTGATGTACTGAGAATAATCCACCATTTCCATGTGGTCAGTGCTGGTCTTACAGTGGTCTTTTTCCATTAAAGAGTGGTGCAAGTTGGGATGGGGTGGGTGAGATAATCATTTTCAATTGTGAACGAGCAGCCTCCCTGATCTATCTAAGACATTATAAGAATATCCTACTGAACGTTTTAGTACTTGCATTGAAAAAGCTAACATGGCATCCCAAGGAACGTTTGGCAATTAAATATATCCGCATTCTATTTATTATGTACCATGAACTGGGTTAGATCTTATACAACAAAAACAGTTTGATCAACAGCCAAACAGCAATAAGAAAGACATTTGGAAATGGCAGCTATAAGTACTGGAAATACATGACTGACACTGTGTCTATCACCATTCCTCTAATGTACACAAATCTAATATACACTATTGAAATAAATATGAAAAAGACAATTAAGCATTACGCATTTATGGTCTATGTACTATATTCTCTCAAACAGGTCATTGATCAAAATAGTTGTTAACTGGACATTACCATAGTACCACACTACTAGTGTAAGTGCTGTATAAATAACCATGGTTCTTCAGTTACAATAAATAAACGTACCTGGCTGGCTGCACACAACTAAGAGGGAATGAGTCCACTTGAAGAAATACATTTCCAAACCATATATGTGTGTTACTCAAGATTCATAATACACATATATTAAATTCATGAAATAAATAAAATGTTAACCAAACATCAAAGTGCAGTATGACATCAATAATATTTTGTTCACACAGGGGAAATTTTTAAAACGAAATGTTAGTGGACACTGATTCCATGGCTGTTAATTTAATATTCAACAAATATTAATTGTGGACACCTAGATCATGATGATATTTATCTATTGAAACTGTTTACTTGATGTTGAATGCATTTTCATAATGAATGTTTAAGGTTTATCCTGCTAGGCTAAATGGGTGGAACCAGAGTTGAACTATATTTTCCTGCTGTCAGCACTTTGGGTGCCACCAGATCTGAAACGGGACTTGGAGGCTAAACGCGATTTGCTAAATTCTCACCTTGTTTACATGTAGGACCTTGGCGTCTCTAAGATTAGTTTGAGAGTCTGAAGTCCTTCCTCCCCTCAGGACCGTGAGCCAAGGCTCTTCCCTGTAGATCATAATTGTAGGACTCAAACCCAGTCTGGGAGTGAACTCCTGCTGCTCAGTCTTGTGCCAGCTTTAAGCAGCTGGCAAGGATTACAGTGCATGTGAACTGTGAAAACTTGCTCAAGCGAGGCCTGGTCTGAACTACATTTAGGTTGTATTCGCTGCTTCTCTAGAGATAAGAGAAGCTAATCTTTCTTTATGTTAAAACTTGGCTAGCAGTGGCTGGACAGTCATCAAAGTCCTGCTGAGCCTAAGTCAATACTGTAACCCTCTAGCAGAGCACAACTGCACTTATGAGTTTAATATGCTCTTTTTAATCCTGGTGTGCTGAGAAAACGGTCTTCGGGGTGTCACTGGCACATAGCCCAGTCTTTAGTGAACAATGAACGACTGCAAAACTGTAAATCATCCTAATTTAATTTAATCGTGCCTCCTGGCATTTTGTACCATCTTCAGCAGAGCATCTGATTTTATATTTTGGATCCTTTCCAGACATTTGCATTGTTAGGTGCTTTCTCTTTATGTTCAATTCATCGACAGATTTACATTTTACCTTCGAATTTGATGGTATAATTCAGAATTCAGAAGCTGTTCTGGGCGACCAAACTGTGAAACCATGACCACTATTTTCATAGGTGGAATAAGGTTCTTACCCTGGAATTGTATGTATTTATTTCACTAGACACAATGCTTCTTACATGAACCAAAAAGCAATTTTTCCGTCTCATCCGTTCACAAAATGCTTTTTCCAGTAGCATTTTGGATTTTGTGCAGCAGTGCTCTTTTTATATAGAGGAATAATGCCGTCCCATTTTGTCCTTAAGTGTTCTTCAGATGTTGTACTTATGAACATTAACATTAGCCAATGTGAGAAAGGACTTCAGTTGCTTAGAAGTTACCCTGGATTAATTGCGACCTGGTCACTGTTACACACTTTGCTCTAGGAGTGATCTTTGTTGAAGTGACTGTGGTCTTAAATTTGCTTAATTTGTACCCAGTCTGTTCAGCTGTTAAAACTTAAGAGGTCTTTTTGTTACGTTTCCTCCCTGATTCCTCCCTGAACTCTTTTCTTAGCTCCTCAGAAAGGCCATTAGTGTTGTTTGAGTTTTATGGGTTCTGATTGTGCTTCTCAAATCCAAAAATAAGTATTAATAAAAGTAATATTTTTTACATGAAGTGGCACTGCAGGTCTGCTGCTCAAATGATTAACATGTGACTCAAAGGGACAAAAACTATTTTGACGTGTGTTTTACTTATAATTGGTTTCAATGGGAAGGTAAAATGCTTAATGCAAAAATGTCTTTTCTTTCACAGGGTCATCATTTGAGCCACAGAGATTACTTATCACAAGCAGTAACTGAGAGAACTTTGTTTGTGATTAATTTTCCTGGCTAACTCAGCATTAGGGATAGGTGAGGGTAGTCGGGAGGACATGGTACACTGCTGAACCTCACGTTTGCTTTTTTTTTTACCTTAGATGCTTGCCATGTTAGAGATGCAAGCTTATTTACAACAGGTCAAGTTTCACACATTTTCATTTAGTCATTTCTTTTTCTCTCCAAACGGAGCCAAACTTTTAAATGCTTTTGAGCGACTATCTTCCACTTTCACAAAACAAAATTATGTAATGATGTACACGATTGACATTATAACGACGCACCGGTAATTTTTTGCTGCTGTATCTCAACCGGAAAGAAATTAAAGTTGCATGTCACTGCACAAGGGCATTTATGAGGTCCGGTTAGAGGACGACGTGTTTGAACCCATTTGACACTGACCCAGTTTGGAAGGGTGCTTAGCTGCCTTTCTGTTTTCCACCAATGCAAGCCGGCCTGGCAGCTCACACCCCTACCAAATTAATTACTATTGTTCTCCCTCCATCTTATTCTCTTTTTCATAGATCATCAGTCATGTATAGGGTGCAGACAAGAGTTTTCTGACCTGTTTTCCGGCTGTTATTAATCTTGGGACAAATGAACGGCTTCCAGTCTGCAGTACACGTTCACATTGTACGTTCATTATTATATCGGAGCTGGCCTACATTTTATTGAGATAAAATTTTGGTGGTTGAAAGATTTTTGCTTGTAGACCATTTTTTGGTCAAAATAAAATATGTTGTTGGCTTTGAGAACAAGCTGTGACACTATGTTTAAAGTAGGGATACAACTTCCAGGTTACAATTTATTAAAATAATAAAACATTACATGTGGTACTGCACAAAAATCTTAGGCCACCATTAATTTGTTGTTTTATTAATGCTATAATGACCATATACTATATATTGTCAATTTCTGGGCCCAATTTTTTTGGCTTTGTCACTCCATAATCCTCTTTCACATCAGCCCAGAAATTGCTAGCATAATCAACCATGGTTCCCTGGTCTGCTTATTCTAAGAGACTTCACTTTTTCCCTGCTTGTTTCCATATACCGTGTTGCTTGTTTTTGTTCTGGGATCTGGCAACCTGGAATCTAATGCAGCACCTGCAAAATGGCTACCAAATGGTCTCGTTTTGGTAGGCTCTGAAGCACAGTATATGCTCAAGGAAGTGAAAAATTCCAATATTTAATTTTTGAAATTTATAATATACTTCTCTGAGGTTATTGACTGGTTGCAAAGTAAAGTTAATTAAGATTATTACCTGAGTCTTGTAAACCCGGAGCTTTCCCATTATCTGATTACTCAAGTGCATGTAAGATCGTTGATCAGATTACTGACAGATGATTTTCTGCAGCTGTTTGTTTATAGTACATTTAAACAAACCAATTATCTTGTCTGTATCAGGTCAAACCTGCAGACTTTTTACTGTGCCAAGTAAAACATCTTAAGCCTGTTAATACACACCAAGTCTACCATCCAACCATCCAACAACTAAAGCTGATGTAAGCGACCCATTCAGTCAGTGTGCTGGCAAGCTCTTGATGACTGCTGCGGGGGCCCGAGCTCCACATCTGTGGAAAAAAATAGCACTTGATGTGGGTTCATTACAGAGGAACGTTTGTGAGTGTATTTAAACTCCCTGCCAGCCTTCCAGAACTCAGCCTGAGGTTCTTGGCACCTCCAAACGTGGTGAAGATCTCTGCTGTGCTGAGGCTGGCAGCTGGTTTATCTCAAAGGTTCAGAAAGGGCCCGGCCTCCTCCTCTTCTCTAAAAACAAACACTTTGCTTTGTTCATTAATAAGATCGGAGGAGGCAAATTAGAATGTTGAGTGTTTGCTCAAAGTATCAAATGTAGTACCTTTTTTATGAGAATGATTCAAAGCACAGTTTCCCCAGCTGAGAGTGAGCAACAAGAGTCACTGCCAAAACCGCCTGATGTGTGGCTTTGCAAGTGCATTTTGGGGATGTGATTAGTTTTTTTGCATAAGCAGGCTACTGATTAGAATACAAATAGGACTTTGAGAAGCACACTCCTAAAATTGAGGGTGTTGGCAAATTTCTAAAACCACAAGACGCTAAAGTAAATGAAGAAATGAGTCATGGAAGTTTTGTCGTCCTTATTTCGACTAAAATTGTTATTCGCTTTTGTCCAAAAGGTTTATAGATCCCATAATATTGGCTTTTAGTAAACTGGCTTTTAGAATCCTTGAAAATTTTCAAACTTGGAGCCAGTACAGCTAGTCATGTCGCGTTGGATTTTATTGTCCTACCAACCAAATACAGATACTTCACAGTTTATGATGTCCAATATAAAGTAACAAAAATCGTAAATCAGACCATCATAAATCAGGGACAGGCCAAGAGTATGATCCTCAACAGTACAAAATATACTGTTCACAAAAATTAGGGTTTTTAAAATGAAATATCCCCCAATGAAATGCCCGCTATTTTTTGTGATTAGTATATAATTGATAAAAGTAAACTTGATAAAAGTAAGAATATGTAGTGGGGACCAATATTCGGAGATCATTTAGAATTTTTGTCTTTTACTATAAATCATATAAGCATACCAATTTCACTAAAAAACAGAATCTTTGAAAATATTTTTTTTTGCTACATCAATTTTAAAAATGACTAATATTTGGTATGTTATCTTTTTGCTACAATGATTGCATGAAAAATCTGATGATCCATCCATGATCCAGTAGGATTTCAAGATATTTCAAAGAATATCCTGTGATGTAATGAACACTTGGCTTTCTCTGCCTCTTAAGTGCCCCCATAAATGCTCAGCCAGATTTATGTTTGGCGACTGGAAATATGTCCACGAGAGCCTTGCCTTGGCGTTCTTTGGTCTTCAGGTAGTTGTTGAGGTCTCTTTTAGGTCATTATATGTGTCATGAAAAATGTGGCTTTAAATTACAAAAAATGCAAAATAGGAGCATGTTCACTAGTGGCCTCAGACTTTTGACCCATACCTTATATAACTATTGACCTTTTAACCTTGCTATTTCCAGTTAGGGTCAAAAGGGCTTATCTACCTCAGGCGTTTAGAGTGTCCAGTCCAACAAGTGGTTCCTTTCTGGGTGGTGAGAGGACGCTCTACGTGGAAATCCAAAGAGAGAACTTGCAGTTTGAAAGCACCACATTGAAGGCATGGTAGTAGTACTTTAGTGTTGTGTAGCGCAACATTGCACACCATTTTACACAGTTTTGATAGAAAAATGTCTGAAATTTGATCTGATAGCAGGATCCTGGCTTAAATTCAGCTTGGCTCATTCTACTTGGCTCATTAATCCTCTCTAAAGGTATCTTCAGGGCTGTATTTTGTATGGTACCAAAATATCTTTTTAAAGCTTTTCCAGACAGTCAATATTTGTATTCTTAATGTCCGAGGTTAAAGGTGTTCTTCAGGCATGTTGAGGAGGATAGGAACTCGTTTGTGCATCTGTGCGATCCTCGGAGCTGATTCTGAAGGAGCTAATCGAAGTCAGAGAGCATGTGGGGACTGAACATTAAAACCTATTTAATGCGCAGCTGTCGTGTAATGGAATTTCTTATCTCTCTCGGTGCTTGCTTAAGGATGAATGCAAACACTGAGAGGTTTGCAGGGCAAAATGAAATTATATTGTAGTTCTTGCAGTTTAAGGCAGTCCTTGTTTATTTTGCCTGTGCCTGCTCTTAATTTGCACTGTATTTGCTCCAAAATGAGTAGTTATTAATGCGACCCAGGAGTCCATTAGTCATTATTCATTGATGTTTATGGGAGTATCAAAGGGCCTGGCGCAGAATCTGTGGTGGGTTGGGGTCATGCTGCTGCTCTGCATACACAATGAGAACCACAGTTTCTCCTTTGGTTTAAGGGCACCAGCAATGGCGTGATGAAAAGCAGCTGCCTGTGGTCTGTCTGACTCCTCGACATTTGACCCCCAAGCCTTGACCTCGGACATGTGATGGATTAGATTTAAACTGCAGAGAAGCAGTGGATACAGGGGACAAAGGCTGAATGGGCACCCGCCGAGTGGCTCTGGCATTCCAGCAATGGACTCCTGGACATGCAGCCCATAATAAGACTGAATACCATTAAGGCAAGGCCAGCTGTTGCTGTGTAAACCTAATGAGTTAACCTGAAAGAAGCTGGAATAAAAGTTCCCCTTACTGAAGGCATTTCCTTATCATACTTGTCAGGGAATTTAATTGAATGATTTACGTGGAATTAATCACTAAATTGGACTGAACAGTGGCCTCAGTAAATTACTTTAATGCCTCTTGATTCATTTTGGGGTTAAACAGTTGTAGCTAGGGCTCTGAAATTGTGGGTTATTCTATTACCACAGAAATTCTAGCAGATGTATAATAATTGAAATTTTAGTATGTATATCAATTGTAAACAACTTGGGATGCTTTGTTATATGGCTTTGCTCATTACTGTGTGACAGCGCATTATGTTGCCTTTGTGAAGCAGCGATCATGTGCTCTTTGTAACAGAAATACCTAATGACAATATATTTCTGGCCTGGTATGGTGTTATGTACAGGCTGAGGGAGGTGAGGCTGGCCAGCAGATTGTCCCCTGCCATTGCAACAGTGAATCCTGCCCTCCAGCCATGGGATGGGCCCTTTGTTTTCTGGGACAGGAATCAGACCGTCCCCTTATCAATTACTGGTAGATTTGTAGAGAAGTCCTTTATGAGTCCTTTTTATCTATAAGCATTTTAGGTTTGATAGTAACCACAGTCACACTTTATCAATGAAGAGTGTAATTGTTAAAGGTGAGTAGATGCCCGAGTGTATGAAGGATGGAGTTTGCTCAGGAGACCCACACATGTCAGCCCAACCCAAAGTGATTCTTGGCTGGAGGATGGATGGATATAGGGGTCAGGGTTCAAGGGCTTGCCTTGGGGAATGGATGTTGCTGGTGAAACTGTTACATTTTTGAGCTGATGGTTGAGAAGGAGCTGTCATGTGCTCTGTATTTGGATGTTCATAGTGTATTTTGCTTGGGGATTCATGTACACTACTCACAAAAATGAGGTAATAACAGAAAAGCAAATGAAAGTCAAAGAAAGTTGTTTGATTACGCAAATTAGATTTTATACAAACTCAATTATTGTGATTGAGTAGCAAGTGACAAATTTATGAGGATGAACAGACGCATGTCAAACTGGATGAGAGTGTCCCACACTGTTCAGTAGGGTGTATGGTCACCCAAGAGTGCCAAAACACACTGACAGTGATGGGGCATGGACAGGATCAGATT
>JAVSBV010127167.1:0-18105 GCA_033117975.1 Parotocinclus spilosoma
GTGTGTGTGTGTGTGTGTGTGTGTGTGTGTGTGTGTGTGTATGTGTGTGTGTGTGTGTGTGTGTGTGTGTGTATATAGAGAGTTGTGGCTACATATTTGTTGTACTATTTACATGACCGCGTCCTAGGGTGACTTACAGAAGTGCTTTGTATTCTTTGCAAACGCAACACTGTTTAAATAAATTAGGGGATATTTCAAAATTAATATGAATCGATTTTTTTAAGCATTTTAACTGATTTCCTTAAATAAGAAAATAAGATAACCAGCAAAGCAAACGAAAAGTCAAAGTTGTTCGATTCTGTTCTTCGAATAATCGTAATCAAAACTGAGTAGCAAGTAAAATATTCATGGGGTGAACAGAAGAACAAGAAACTGTATGAGAGTGCCCCACATTGACTGTTCGGTAGGGTGTATGATCACCCAAGACTACCAAAACACACAGACAGTAATGGGGCATGGACAGAACCAGATTATCCAGCAGATCTTGTGGGATCCTCTTCATATTTATTTTGCACTATTTAATCATTTTTGTGAGCAGCCAGATCCTAGTAGGGAATGAAATAAACAATGAATATAATAATTGTTATTATATATATTCGATTGCTTTGCAGTCTTCACTTAGCTATAAGAGTTAAGAACGTATCATATATAGTAAGCGCTAGTACGATTCTTTCAATGTTTAAATAGCCTAGTGTATTTACATGCTCCTTCGGGTGAAGTAGAAGCAGACAGAAGATTTAGAACATGTGTTTGTATGTGTTTGGTTTGATTATAAACAGTTGTGTTAGAGATGAGTTCGGACCTGCTGATGTGTTGAGAAGTTTGACCTCATGTGCGCTCCACTTCCAACCTTCCTTTGACAGGACAGGAGCCACAATATGCCGAAGTCTTCTTGCAGCCACAGCTGCGGCTGTTCCTTGTAAAAACATTCGCGACTGCATGGTGACTCTTAAATAAAAGCTCAAGCTGTTCAGTCAGTAGACATTATTGTTTATGTAGGACCTCCTTCCATGTTCATTACCATAACGCAGACACACTCTCTAGCAAAAAAACAGAGCGTGTGTGTGTGTGTGTGTGTCACATATTCGCTCCGTGCGAGACCCTAAACTGCGTTTTAGTTCCGAGAGCGTCGTAGAGGACAGCATGTACAGGTGCAGGTGGGAAAGTGGCCTTAAGGATTATTACATTTTCCAGTGTATAATATGCAGTGTTTTGGTTTATTGTTTTATTATTATTGCTAAGGGACATGTAGTATTAGCTTGAATTTGCATTTATAGATTTTGGTTGCATCACTAATTCACTCACATTACGTTGTCTTGGTTCTCCCAAGGTAATTTAACCTTTGTTTGGTTGCCGCTGTAGGTATAAATATTTGTAAGCGTAATTTGAAGCAAAAAAAAAATTGATACAAAAAAAAACCTACATAATGACTTGGAGCTAAGGCCTATCTGGTAACACAGGGTGCAACTTAGGAACAAAAAAGGGTTTTTGTTTGGTTTTTGTTTTTGTTTTTTTTAGCCTGAAAAAAACTCACAGCAAAGAGTGATACAAGATTCTATGGTCTAATAAATCCAAGAAAAAAACTTGCTCTCAATTTTAAGTGTGATGTCTGGATCACCTTATCACCTGCCCAATACCATCCCTGCTCTAAAACATGGTGGCCGCTTTATTATGCTGTGTGGTGTTGTTTTGTGGCTGCTCAAGTTTGATTCTCTTCCCCGGAGCGATACAAATTACAGACCTCTGCATTCTTTGTAGGTGGGAAAACTTGCAAAATCATCAGTGCATTAAATACTTATTTTCCCTGCTGTCAATATAAATAATAAATTAATTAGTCATGTGTGTGTGTGTGTGTGTGTGTGTGTGTGTGTCCCTAGTCAGAGAAGTGCAGAGAACAATGGCAGGCAATCCCCTGTTCCAGGTGTGAAAAACAAGAAGACTGAAGACAGAAATGCTGAGTGAGGAAAGTAATGGCTACCGCGCACAATACATTTGGTTAAAAATCAGTGTTATTATAATGTATTATATATTCTGATTTGTAATTGAAATTTGAGGTTTACATGTTACATGGAAAGTTGTTTGTATGCTGTTGTTGTTTTTTCCCCGCCCAAAACAGCTTTCACCAAGCACCATATAATAATTATTGATAAATGTTAGTTATTACTAAACATTCAAGGGGTAACACAGTAGGTACTGCTGTTACCTCTCAGCTCCTGAGTTATTCAGTTCAGTTCCTTTGTTGGACTATGCATGTGGGAACTTGCAATTTTCTACCCCTACCTGTACTGGTTTTCTCTGGTTTCCTCTCACATTCTATAGTCATACTTCAGGTCAACTGGTGATTCTAAAGTATGTTTGGGAGAGTGAGTCTGTACAGTGTGATGGATTGGCACCTTGTATAGGGTTTGTTTTTGCACCCGTGGTTCTAGTTACCCTATAACCCAGAATTGGATGAAATATGTATGAAAAAGAATGAACTTAAGCACTCTATGGAACAAACACATAGACATAGACATAAGCTGCCAGCTAACATCTTGCTTAACAATGTGATTTTGATACCTCACAGTTATTAAATTGCTGTTTGCGTTTAGGATTTATAGACTGACCTGTCCTTCTGCCCCATGTGATATTTCATTGTGACACATCTGGCGACAAGGTTAAATAGCCTTGGTTGTGCACTAAATTTTACTTTATGGGCTGTAATTAAAATCTGATTTTTTTTTACACATGTAGCCTTTCACATTTCCAGGAACTGTTGTTCACAGGGTTTGTTTGTGATACAAGAAATAACACTGGTATTCATCTAAAACGCAATAACAATGACAATACTGAAATCAATTTTAGTCATAGTTATGTTTGGTTTTAAAACAAACCCCAAATTATTTTGCAATGAGTGTTTGGGAATGTTCATGCATATAAACATTTATTCCTGTCTTTGTCCTTTTAGATTCATCTGGAATGCTTGTAAAGTATTTTAAGCGTTTTTAAGGAAGAACAATTAAACTGGCATTGAATTCTTCCTCATTCATAAATTGCTTTGGATGTAAAAATCTGCCAAAATACAATTGTCCAATCAAATATTTGCAATAATAAACACTTGATGAAAGCATTGGAGTGTTTCACCAAATCATTTCTGTGGCCTCTATCCACATTTCTAAATGATTAAACGGCATGCTCCGTCTTTTGTACTTTGAAATGTAAACAAACAAATCCAGTCATTTTGAAAAGTTCCCTCCTAAAGCATGTCCCCAAATACACACACACTGCTAGGATACAATCAGGCAGAATTTGGTTAGGTGAGGTGATCCCAAATGTGCAAATCAATTATGCATTTAATAATTAATTATATTTGCAATACTGTTTTTCACATTCACAGTAAGCAGAATCTGATTTTAAATGCATTCAAGATCTTAGAATTGTTTTCCTGCATTGATTAATATGATTATTAATATTATGATATCAAATTGATTTGAATACATTTATGGTGCCACCATATAGAATGTTTTGTGTGCTTAGTCTTGTGATATTTTTATCCAGGTGCTTGGCTCCACATACCAACCCAGATAACTACTGGAACCTGTACAATGAACAAAGTCCTTTGTAAGTGTTAATGCTAACTACTCTCTCCAGCACTTACATCAGCAGTTCATTATAGATAGGATAACTAAAGGTCAATGACATTCAGTATGATTGGCATTTAAATAAACATAGCTAGTTGTCCTTGTGTTGATTTCAAAAGCATTGACTGTCGTTTATTGTGCTGTGATGCTTTCGGGAAATTCACTCCTTGCTGTTTGGATGTTGGTGATCCTCTTACTGTTTCCACCCTCACATCCACATATACATTGAGATCACCAAGGATGTCTGCCTTGGATTTATTTCACTAACAGCCCATAGAACCTGAAACCCTAGCCACCTGAGGTCTGTCCTCTTTAAGTGGAAACAGTGCTGTATGCCCACATTGCAACCCTAGATTATGAATGCCATACTGTATAAAAATAAATGCATGTTCTATATTTGGGTGCCATGTATGCATTAACTCAACTAAACAGCTAAATTGGAATGGTAGGTCACTTGTTATGGTTCTGTACTATTAATAAAAAGGTTATGAGGACAAATCTCAGTTCGGCTAAGCTGCTGCTGACAGCACCTTAAGGAAGGCACTATGTCTTCAACTGCTCTGTTCAGTTGTAGGTTACTCTAGATAAAAATAAACAATCTGCTGAATGCTGTAAACTTGCAATATTTAGTAATAATAAGTAATAATCGGAGACTTTAACCCAATTTGGGTTAAAGAGCTAGATAAAAGAACCTCAAAACTGCTGGACTTATAGAAAACATGTAGCTTGAAACCTAAAATAATGTTATACTTATGTTCCACCCAAGAATATTGTTTTCCCTTTGAATAATGTTCCTCGTCACAGTATTGTCTTAACACTCTTTGCCACAGACTTGTTTGGGCCATTAAGCAAATGATTGTTGTCTTGATTTGACTAACGATTCAATACTTTCCTAATGAAAACTTTCAGTAATTTATATACATTACTGCATATGACCAAACATATTCAATTTTATTTGTATAGCACTTTTTACAATAGACATTGTCACAAAGCAGCTTTACATTGATGCATGAATAAGTGTCACAAATTGGATTCTATTTGTCCCTAATGAGCAAGCCAAGGAAGAAACCTTGAAAGGAACCAGACTCTAGGGAAACCCATCTTCTTTTGGGCAATAAACATGATTAACATTATATATAAAACATTGAAATGTATTAAGTCTATGTAGAGATGGGAGAGGGAGCATCTTCGGCATGGCTGATCGTTCGGTCTGTTAGGAGAGGCAGCATTTAAACGTCTAGACACCCATAAATGGATGGACAGACAGACAGACAGTGGCAGCTTGCTAGTGCTATGGCTTAAACTCTAGACCTTACTGCACCCAGCCCCAACACATACCAAACACTCTGACCATAACTCTATAAAACACATTTAAGAATAATAACATCTCACAGCGAGAAAGTCCTGGGTTCGATCCCAGGTGGAGTGGTCCATGTCCTCTCCGTGTCGGCATGGGTTTACTCCAGGTGTTCCAATTTCTTCCAGTCACTATGCTACAGTGCTCCTTGTATGTGAGTATATGTATGAGTGTGTAAATGTGTCCTACAAAGTCAAAGCCAAATTGATTTATATAGCGCTTTTTACAATGGTGCATTGTCTCGAATGAGCTTTACAATATTATATTATCTTAAAATGCCATCCCCAAATAGAGCAAGCCTAGGGCGACAGTGGAAAGGAAAAACTCCCTGAATAAAGAAACAATGGATTGTTGCCTTGTCTAGGATTATCCCTATCTTGTACCTAATTCCACTGCCTCTCAATTGACCCCGGATAAGAAGATGAATGAATAATATTTGGACTTCCAACAGCATTAAGGCTTATAGTCAAACATCAGTGATCATATCTGTTGAGATATCATACTGAAGTCCCTCTGAAACAGCAAAGCTTTTAATGGATTCTACAAGTACATTCAACTACTAGCCATCCCAAGAACGCCAAGGAACTCTTTTTTTTTTCTTTTTTTTTATCTAAAAATGTAGGCTACTTGGTTGTCATAACAGTACTCCACTAGTGGTGGATTTGGATGTAGTCATGGAGATTGCTCCACTTCCTTTCAAGGCTTGACATTTATCACGTGGTGAGAAAGCTCAGCCCTTGGAGAGACCCTGAAAGGAGACGAGGAGGAGGGAACTGAGAAGTCGCGGTGTGTAGAAGCTTTAACAAGCTGACAGCCAGTTCAAGAATCCACCCGTATGCCCGGTAACACTATTAGGGGATTTGATTGAAAGTGTGTAGAGGACGCGTCTAGTGAGGCACAGGGACAAAGGGGACATTGGGAATATGGATGATGAGTATCAGCAGTATGCGCGGAGTCCTGCCTGGGAAGAACTGGTGAGTAAAGCTTCAGATTTATTATTCAGAGTTAGGATTTGAAGATTGGACTCAAATCAATAAGCAAACAAACTCTCAGACTCGTTTAGGGAATATGGCTACTATTATACTGAAGTTACAGAGCGTCTTTTTTAGAATGACGGCGGAGGAAAGCTTTTGTGTAGAGCCGCTACGGATCGGCTTTTCCTGCTTTTGTTGCGCTCCGAGTGAAGGTGACGATCTCATACGCGTATAACGGACTACTAGAAAGGATCTGTTTAGCTAAAGGTTGCTTTTATATCACACAAGACTACAGCCTATACATGTCACAGCATAGGTCTATTTTCAGTTTTAGCCAGTCTGGATTTTTCGAAAAGACCTAAAGCCTGTTAAGAGTTTCAGCATTTCAGAAGATGGTGTTGGAATTAACCATTACTTACACGATGAACACGTGTTCAGTAATCAGTGTCAGGACTCGGAAATATTATATAACAGAGAATAAAGCTGGAGAGAATAGGTCAGACTGAAGAAATGAGAACGTACTACAGGGCTGATTACATAGTAGCTAACAGAACAAAACACAATCGAATAAAATGAATCACAGTGGAAGGGACCTAAATCAATTTCAGTGGAACTGAATAAATAACAATAGAATAAGTATTGGTGAAGTAAATTAAGTATTGAACAGAAGAAAGTAGTTTATCAGAATAGTATGTTTGAATCAGATAAAAAGCTTGATGGAAGAATAAATCTGAATAGAGTGAAACACCAAATATATTTCATAGACTAACATAGAACATGAATAAAGACAGATTCTAGTTTATTAGAACCAAACTAAATAGATTTCAGTGGAATAAATATAGATTACAGTAGAATAGAATAGCAAACTGTAGAGAATAATGGAACTGAAAGTGAAAAACAATGAAACCAATAGAATATAGTCTAATAGGGCAATAACAACATAAAAGATATAATGTATTACAGTGGAATATAAATGAACAAACTAGAATGTAGCATTGTGTTTAGTGCTGTTGTCTCACATCTATCTCACAGCCGCTGCCTGCGTGGAGTTTGTATGTTCTCCCCATGTCTGAATCTGTTACGTCTGGTTACTCCGGATGCCTCTCATGATAAACATTACATGAACATTAGGTCAGTTGGCATCTATAAAGTGTCTTATGAGTGAGGAACCGAGAATTTAACATGTTATGTCTACATTGGTTCCTGCCTTGTGTCCTGTATTGCCGCTTGAACACTACCAAACATACTAGTGTAAACTGAATAAAATGATGATTCATTGAATAACACAATATACAGCAGAGTAGTATAGAACCAAATAATACACAGTAGTTTACAGTAGAATGGGTATAGAAATAGGAATGTTATGATGTCCTGAGATTGCAAACTTAAATAATCCCCAAAGTTAACACAATTAATTATTTATCTATTAGTTAATTATCGTTATGTAACTGTAAATACATGAAATATCCAGTTTCTCACAGTACATGACAGTTATCTGCTTATTTATCATTTAAAATTTTTAACTGATTGATTGCTTCATCTACTGAGTCCTCTAGTTCTGCGTACAAAACACATTTCCTTATTGGAAGCACCAGGGTCACAAGCATTTGAGCCCTCTTGAGTGTGTAATACTGAAAAGGAAGAACTGCAGGTGAATGCTATGCTATGTGTATTGATATTTTCAAATAATAATTGCATTGGACTTAATGTACTGTTTTGTAAATCTAACACATTTTTATTCCCTATTGAGTCTACTAGTATTTGTATTAGTAGTATTTAGTACTAGTATTTGTCACAAAGGCAAACTGTTTTGGCCATACCTAGCATGCCTGGGCATATGCACCCAGTGTAGGTGGTGGGCAAATATTGTCTTAGGCATGTCTGGGAATGCTTAATCAGGCTAGACACTATAAATGCTACTCACATTTACAGATGCAATTTCATGTTGATGAACAATTTCTTCAGGGAGTATCATAGTGAATATATTTCAGCGCACTTGGAGACCTTCTGCCACACACCAGGCAACCCACAAATGCAACTACGAATGACAAAAATAGCATGTAGAACAATGTTTCCCTATTTTGGCCTTATTTTTTGTGTAAAGGGACAAAATCAATTTATTCCAACAAGTACAACTTTTCAACAAATTTATATTCACTCATTACTTATGCATACAATATGCCAGGGTAACCAGTCCATTAAGTAAACACCACACTGACCAGTCTGATAGGTTGATGGTTTGATGATAGTCCACACTCCACTGCTTTGTCATAAAATGGTATTGCTTTGTTGGTAGACTTGGTTGATATTAATGATTGTTTTTTACAGTTTCTTTGTAAGTCACCATTTGACATCATCTAAGCCAAATTAGTGACTTAGCACCTTTTTTCAAGGTAACCAGAGAATGCATCTTGACTGCACTTCTAACAGAGCCTAAAATAATTGTAATAATTGGTGATCAAGACAAATTCCCTAACTAAAAATAAGAAATGTATTGGTATACCCCATTATGGAGACATGGAACCTAAA
Organism: Parotocinclus spilosoma; assembly: GCA_033117975.1. Taxonomy (NCBI): domain Eukaryota; kingdom Metazoa; phylum Chordata; class Actinopteri; order Siluriformes; family Loricariidae; genus Parotocinclus; species Parotocinclus spilosoma. Next base: position 8,481 of record JAVSBV010127167.1, read on the forward strand.
GAAGGCACATGGAGATACCCAAATGCATAAACTACATGTGAAAATATGCCACTAAACCAGATTACGAAATCAAAATGACTGGTTATCCTCTGAGTTTCCTAATAATAGAGCCATATCTATATTACCTGGTAAGGAAATTTAATTGTTCAAAAATGAAAGAACAATGAAATGTCATATGTAATACAACAATTATGTAAATTCTGTTGTCAGTTTAACATTGTCAGCTACAGTCTGACCATGTTCAAACAAACTTTGTGGCTAGTGTATTTCAAACATTTTTATAGCCTACAGCAGCTTAGCTCAGAAAGTCAAGTCAAGTCAACTGTATTCATATAGCACATTTTACAGTGGAGTATTGTGTCCCAAAGCAGCTTTACAACTATTTAGGCGCACAGCCCTAGCTCTGCCTTGACTAGGGGGACAGTGGCAAGAAAAAAATACAAATTGTTATAAGAAATAAACATTATGAGGATCAAGACTAAAAAAGGGGCCAAAAATTCTTGAACAGTAATAGTTTAAAGAGCTTAATATAAAAATTATACAAGAAAATATCATTTAAATAAATATAATATTATATACATACTATAATAAGTTAAGAGAATACTATTATGAGTAGTTGTATGAAATAGAGAATATAATATTAGATCATTTAAGATGGTAGTGCGTATAATAAATAAAATAGTACATTTAATAACATAAAGAATATGACTAAGGATCAGCGTTGTTAGTCCAATAAACAGAGTCACTAGGTTCTCGTGTCCTCAGTGGGTAATTTGTGGTGACATGGCATGCTCAGTCAGCCGGAGGGGGGAGGGGGCGTTATTGCCCTTTAGTAACTGACCTGTTTAGTCCAAAATAAATATATCTTGTTTTGCCTAGACGTCTTGCTAGCTTAAAATATATCAATATGTCCACACAGAACTGGAATTTTTTCTTATGTAATTTGGTGAATTTGAAAAAATGTGCATAGGAATAAAATATAACAAAATGTTACATTAACTAAAGTGAGGTGTGCAGAGGTAACTTATCATTGCCCATGTAGAACTAAATGTATTTTTGAGGACTCTTATTCACTGATTAAAGTTACTGCTGGATTGCCTTTATGTACAGCCAAAGAAGATATTTATTCTTATTGGGTTTTAGGCAAAGTAGGATGGATTTTCTTTCTTTGTGTCTTGGAATTTAACTTTCAGCTTTCACAACTGGTTGCTCAATCGTAATGGTGTATCAATACACTCTGCTCACAATTTGATTTTCATTTGATTTGATTTCTAAAGTGTAAACAATGCAAAAACGCACATTTTCTTGAGGATGGTTTTAAAAAACGAACTTCCCTTGCAATTAAAAGAATTTGCTAGAACCAGATGTTCCAAATAAAATGTTCTATTGTAGCTTTGCCTAATGTAAAATAACTGAGTAAAAAATCTTGTTTACCCCTTTTCTTTCTGAAGAATAACAATTCAAAATAGTATGTACTTACATTTAAATAAAAGTGTAAACAAATATAATCCTTCGTCTGCTGCAATTAAAATAAATTGGGAGTTTTGAACATAAACGTAATTGGTATGTGGATTCTGCTTTATGTAAATCTATTTTGAGATATTTTCTGAGTATCATAAAAGTGCAAAATAGGCAAATTAAAGAAAAGGCATTTGCAGTGTCCAGTTTGAGAGCATACCTGAGTTTATATGTACCAGCATGTACTACATTCACTTTCCCAGGCAACAGACACATAGTAACTGAGAGAAAATACAGACACACGTTCTACCATCCTGGTGACAAGTGTTTGTTAGTTTTGTACATTTGTTCAAGGTTTGTGTAGACTGTGAGACATCTGTTGCAGTCCGACTTTGACTCACCACTAGGGTTTGCTAGATTTCCTCGTGATCCAATGATAACTGTGCCTGTAAGCCTGTAGCCTTTCAGGCTGAGTGTAGGCACGATCGCTGGATATAAAGCCCCCAGAAGGTTAGGAAATGCAGGCTGGGACAGTGCTGGGTGCGCTGCTGTGATAAACAGTCGCAGTGAATGGGAGAGAGCGGAATGCATGGGCAGTAAGAGCAGGGAGTAATGACGGAGAGGAGGGCGGCTGTGGAAGAGCCGGTGTGCGCTTGTCCGTGGCTGGAGGAGCGGAAGGGAGCGGCAGTGAGGGCTGAGGGATCTCAGACACGGACTCACCGCGTCTCCTCTCTCCCCCATCAGGAACCGCGAGGACCGGCGGCTGCTCAGCAGGGAGCCGCCGGGGGATCCGGAGCCGGGGACGAATCGTCAGACAGCGAAGGAGAGCAAGAAGGGCCGCAGAAGCTGATCAGGAAAGTGTCCACGTCTGGCCAGATACGCAGCAAGGTATGCGTTTCTTATTTATTTTATTAACCTGCTTTATCCTGTCAGTCTGAATGTCGGATATTTAACGAAGCACCTATAATGAATCTCGCACTGCTTATGAAGTTAACCCACACGGCATCGACGCTAGTTTGCTTTTCACAATGGTGTCAGTAGAAAAATGTAGATCTGCAAATTTAACATTTTAAATGGATCCGACCTGTTGATGCAGCACTTGTTGCAGGCTAGTTGATTTAAGAGCCTCATTACTCTCCATGATGCACAACGTGGGAAGAAAATATTATTTAGCAGGATTATGCAGTATTATGTGTATTATTATACGTATTACTTATTGCATTATGCAACCTAATATAAATATTTCTATAAGCCTTATATAGATATAGATATAAAATATAGATCTAGGCCTACAGTCATATTTTGTGGCATTAATGCATATTTATTTTCGAAAATATGATATTAGATCTTATGTACAATCTATACTATTAAAACTTTTGGTAAAGCTGCTCTTTTAATTTTCCTTTAATAAGTACAAGGTTTTCCATTATGAATAATGATAATCTGAGTGAAAGCTTATAGAAATCTTTAAATAATCTTTAAAAAATAGGTTAAAGAATCTTAAAAAAATAATTAAATCAGAATATATCCTTCATGTAGTATTTACAGAGAACACCAAGCATTCAGTAAGATGATGCTCTTTGGAATACTGTGAAATCACGCTGCAATAACATGGATCATCAGATTAGTATCATCATGGATCAATAAACTTGTTTAGTACTTGCCTTCTTGAGTGCATTCTGCCATGTAAACAAAATAAAGACCACACAATAAAGAGAAACGAATACATTCAGAAATACATCAAGATCTTTTTAGCTGGCATTCAACTCTGGCCCTGTGATGGACTGGCCTCCCAACCTTGGCATGATTATGCCTATGCCCTGTACCCTGTACACCCCTCTGTATGTCCCTTCCCCTTCCTACGACAATGACCTGGAAAAAAAGAGATGCACACACACATATGTTTGTCTTGCTACACTTGTCATGACTTTCCATTGACATGAATGGACACCGAAGGATTACTGTAGCACTTAACCTTAACCTCAGTAACAATAAAGTAAGTATTTAGACTATTTTGGCTAAAATTTCTGTATTTCTGTAAAAACAAAGCAGTTCAAGAAGTGAGAGCTGGAAAAACATTGCAACATACAAAACCAATAAAAAGGAAGATTTTGCCTTACCACTTGTTACAGCTAGTAATACCAGATTCTGTTACAATTTTTTTCTGGAAACTTATTCTGATTAATGGCAGTAACTGTATCAGTTTATTCTGTTATTCTCTGTTGAGTCATAAATTATGGTGTCATTGATGATCTTTTTGAAACAATTTAACAATATTTCAAGTTGGAATACATCATGTGTACTACAATATTTTGCACTTGGGTACAATGTTATGCACAGAATTATTGTATCTGCTGCATTATGCTAAACATATTTCAAAATGATTTACATTATTGTAAAAATAAAGCATTTAACAAATGTCTGTGTTGGTTTAACACATCTAGCACCTTGAGTTTGCTGCCATTCTTCAAGGCAAAACTGCCTCAACTACTTCAAGCTAAATGGGGTCCATTGGGTTGCAGTAATCTTTGAGTCTAAATTGGATATTATTCTGGGTTTTGGCTAGGTAATTCTATGATATTGGGTGTTCGGAAATATTGCGTTTGCACCATTCACATCATTTCCCATGATGGTCAAAAAGTTCCGTTTTAGTCTTGTCTGACCAGAGAACTTTTTTTCTAAAGCTTAAAACTATCTCCAGATTTGTTTCATCAAAAAACTTTCTGACAACTCTGCCATTTAGTCATTAGTAGAGTGTATAGCTTAAAGTGGTGCTATAACCAGATCTTCTCCACTGTGGCGTCTTGCAGTTCCTTCAGTGATATAATAATCTCTGATTGTGGCCTTTCTGCTAAATTTGTTAATTTTGTTATGGTTGCCTTCTATTGTCAGGTTTGTAGTTGTATAGTACTGTTCCATTTTGTAATACGTGATTGACACTAGTCAAAAGGACCAGTAAAAGACCTACAAAAAGATAAATTATGCCTAAGAATAATGAAGTAACCATGTGAGCAGTAACTGTCCTGTCATAATGATGGCTCAGTGGCACAGTATGTCATAAAACAAACAAATAAATAATTACATTTATTAGTGCATTTAACAGTGATCCCTGGAATGGTCAGAGTGTGGGATCTGATCTGATTTGTACTGCTCCACAACTTTGTGTCTATCGGCTTCGTGCTGCAAACTCAAAGGGCTTTCAGAACAGGTCTAATTATAACAATCATGTCATAGTTTGCACATGTCTAAGCAACTAATTATGTGACTTCCAAAATGAAGTGGATCAGGTCTTATTTTTTTAAATGAATTAATTGGAGTCCTTTCTGTGTGAATACAGTACGCAAACAAGCATGAACACACTTAGGGCCTCATTCATGAAACCTGAGCTGAAAAAATTACTACTTTCATGGAATCCAACTGTTCATGGAGGATTTTTGCTCTGTTTTTCAGTCAAGGTTTAGTTATACGACCATCATTTGTTATTCATGAGTGTGGATTATGGTAATTGTATGATAATTATAAAGAAAAGAGCCCAATTTACGAATGACTTGCATTTGTGAACACCCACAGGTTGTATTAATAAATCTGATGTTTATGTGTACGAGTTTTCGGAAAGGTCCATTTTACACTAATTTACTTGCAGTTTGCTGGTCTTTTACAGGTTAAGGTATTTTTTTTTTCATTTTGAACTATTGTCAGGTTGATTACATGAAATCATGAAAAAAAAGGAAAAACACCAAAGGAAGTGTGAAAACGTTCAGAACGCACTGTACTAATAATGCCCTGTAATCCTTTCAGAAAGTGTATTCTGTACCCTTATATTAATATTAACTGCATATAATCAATTCATACAGACATAGAGCTCATTCCAGTATTTACTATAAAGTTATAGCTACAAAGTTATAGTTTTTTAAATGATATGTACAACAGTTAAATTGAATTTGTTGCTGACTCCTAAGTTCGTAACATCATCAGATATATCATTCACCATTCACAAATAAACAAAATAACAGAAGTGCGTCTGGGGCATACCTATTACAATTAGATAGCTCCTTAGTCAAAATTACTCTACGCATAAACAGTTATTTTCTAGCACGAGATCCACTCAATTATTAACTGCTGCTCTCCAGCCTCACTACATTATTAAAGACGACTATATTTAGAGGCATGCTGCCGTGGATCATGAACCCATGCAAGAAGGCTTTTGACATGTTAATTAAGAGCCCATTACCCACAAGAGATGTGTAAATAGATAAATCCTTACAATGTTAACATGAAGGGGAGAGCTCATTCAAAATGCAATTCTATCCCTCATCCTTATGTCTGTCTCCAATAAACATGAAGTGAATGGAAAAATTGCACAGTGCATTCTGCATGTTATTTTCCCCTTTTTATGCAACTCAAGTGTTTTTAGAGTATTTCCAGTTGCACAGTAAGCTAAAAAATCTTTTGAATGATTGATTACATGGAGGTAACCCACTACGGTAGAAAAAAAGTCATGACTAGTTGTATCGGGAATGTAGTTTTCTGGAAGCGTTCTTACAATCATCAGTTATCAGCAACTTCCTGTGATCCGATAGTGTCAGTGTTTGTTGTCAGTCTCTGCTGGAGCCCTTAACACTTCATGTACATGTTCAGGGATTAATGCAGTCACAGCAGTGCAGCATAGAAGAATGAGGACTGTATATCATCATTCTCATCATGAGATAGATAATGAGAAATTAAAGACAGAGGATGTGTAATTGCTTTGTAACTTTGTGGACTAATTGGGCTTGTCTTGACTCTGGTAGACTGTATACTGGACTGTGATGTGTGCAGATTAGCCGTAATAGGGCACAAAGGCTCGGAGTGTTCCACCTCGTTGTTTGCTCAACCTGCCTGATTGTAGAGACTGTCTATAGCTTCCTGCTTGTGCCTTGGTCGCTGACACCCACACTCGCACAAACTCGTACAAACATGCACACATGGACATGGACAAACACAGCCGTCCAGATGCTGTAGATCTTTTACAGCAGGGGTGCGATGGCAGGTTTTTTAAGCCTTAACTTGCTAACGCCATGGCAACCAGCTGGTAGGTGTATATCTTCATCAGGTTAATGTATAGTTCCAGAGATCCCAGAGCTGCGCTCTTGCAGTTAAGACAAAATATGCCCTTGATATTTTTAATGAACAGCAGAATCTTAAGTAGATTTAGTTTCACACGACATATCAGCCTTTAATAAGTAAATGGCAGCATAGAGTCTAGATATAATAACTCTCTCAAGATGCAGCTTGATGGAGTATTATTTGTGGGGATTTTCCATGTTTAGGCATGGTTGTTCTTGAAGTGATTCTGCCCACATGCATGCGCTCTATTGCATAGTCATAAGCATGACTTTCCTGCAGAATTGGGTACGAGATTAACTAAATACCAGGTATATGGGCGATGCACCAGTTGACCCCTCATAAATGTGTATTCTGTTGTTCATTCACAAAGTTTTTATATACTCCCTGGCAAAAAAATAAAAAAATAGTAACTTACCAAGAAGGGGTTGTTGAAATTGAATGAAACTTTCTATGTATGAATAGTGCTAATGATGATTATAAATATCTGATACAATGTTAGAGTAAATGGACAAGTTTAGTGGGAGCATGGAGGCATATAGGTTCCATATGGTATGCTGTTGCACCTTTTTCCCATAGATGTTCCAACAGGGAGTGTAGATCCTGCATACTCGTACTTTGCTGAAACTGGCGTCCCAGCTGGTGCCATATATGCTTGATTGTTGATCAGTTTGGCGGTAGGGCAGGGCGAAAGATGTGTTGCGAACTGGCTGAGACATTCCTTGGAAACCCTTGCTTTGTATGGCGAGCATTATCCTGCTGAAAGATACCAGTGTGTCTGTCCAGGATTGAAACGCTTAACCACGAGGTCTCCATACTCAAAATGATGGTGGCTGGCTGTCAAAGGCAGGACACATAATGGGTGCCATGATAGAAAGTTTTTTTCTGCTAAGCATCTGGAAATGGTCCAGAGACAGAGATAGGGGTGTGTAGTGAAGGTGCCACCTGTGTCTAGATGATGGACAAAGAATCTGTGTGATCTGCTCATGCTAGTCGGCTGATCTTCTGCCTTTTGTCAATGAGTATATATTTGTAATTGTAGTTAGAATAATCCAGTACCATTTTGGGACGAGACAAGTTTTAGACTTCATTTGCATTATACAAAACTGTTGACTATTGGGGTAATTATTTTAGCAAACCGCTAGAATCTTCTTTTTTTCTTTTATTAGCATACTACTCTGTACACCAAGAAAAATTGCCATACACATTTACATTTAGCAAATGGCTGTATCCAGTGTGACTTACATGTGAGAAAACCTTACAATACAAGCAGTTGTGGATTAAGATCCCTGCTCAGGGACCCAACAGCAGTAGACTTTTGAAGTGTATCTACTCCATCCACTCTGGAAACCTATCCAGTGTTAAGGGACATACGCCCCTTTCTGCAATGTGAATCAAGGAACGCTGAAACTAAAGAGTCTTTGGCTCAGCACTGCAAATTAACGTTTTACCACTGTGGGTTTGTATTCCACATGCAACATTTTGCTGGCAAGGAGTCTCATCCTTGCCCTGACAAGGTGTCAGTAATGACTAGGAAAAGTCAGATGTCCAGCGAGTCCAGTTGAAGTTTGGAATTGTGTGGTGTCTTGCCTTTGTCCTGGTCATGTAATGACCATGTCAGTCTTCCACCTCGCCAGAGGCTCTTTAATTTTGAGGTGGGATCTGGATAAACATGTTTCATGAAGCAGACTGGGAGTGCCTTTGTGTTTTCATTCTGCTGTCAAGTAACGTACCTACATGTCTTTGGACTGTGGGAGGAAACCGGAGTACCCGGAGTAAACCCACGCAGACACTGGGAGGACATGCACACTCCACATAGAAAGGACCCAAGCCGCTTCCCCCTGGGATTTAACCCGGGACCTTCTTGTTGTGAGGCAAGCGGTGCTACCCACCAAGCCACTGTGCTTCCCATGTCGTACTTAAGACCTGTGTAACAGGATTTCTACTTGCACATACAGTATACAGTAATTGTCATGTATTTTATGCATTGCTATCCATTAATGCACACCCAACATTGCCAGTTTACTCCTATATACACCAACTACCTGCTAGTGTACTAAGGTTTTTCAATTATATTGATCGCTAATACTTTTATTGCTTAGTAATACTTACCAGGGGTTTCTTCAGTTGATGCCTTACTCTCTCTTGAGCTGGCTGACACAGCTCTCTTTTTGAACTGATCTTACAGTGGTTAATGAGAAATAGCACATTCTCATATAAGTCTTACTTTCTTTTTCCCTCAGTTTCCCCTTTTAAGTTCTTGTCTTGTCATTTGAACTATTGATATAAGTAACTTACAAGTTACACATGATCTGTTATCTGTTATTACTCCCAGCAATAGTACTCTTCATCAGCAGAGTTAGCGTGCAGCTTAGAATGCTGTGATCCAGGTGCACAGATAAGGAAGGGAAGTCCTCGATAGTGCTGATAGAGAGGGCTTAAGTCATGTCTGACAAGTTCTGTTATTGAATTAGGGAGATCTGCATTTTGCTTTCTGCATGTCCTGTCCCAGGTGCTCTGATTCATGAATGGGATGAAATGCTTATCAGACGGTGGAGCTGGAAGAATGGAATTGCCAGAGGCATAATATCCAGCATCTGTCTGTATATCTGGCTTACCTTTGTATTGTAAATCATTTATCATTTTTTACACTGTCCATGTTGCAGCAGATCTTTGGGAAGTGATACAAAACGCATTTTAGTCCCATGTGACGTATTAGCTGGTTTATAGTTTGTGTCTTTATGATCGTTGATGATTGGGTATAAACCTTGTTAACAGCAATATTCCTGGATTACTCACTTCCCTTCTCTTCACAAAGGACTTTAAGTACATTCTTCTCAGAGACGGACAAAACAGCCAATATAGTTCCCTCATTATTTAGTTTACTTTGTACTTTGTTTACTTTGTTTCTTAGATTTTGCATTTTTATTATTGATTGGTGATATTTTTAAGGGGCTTTTAGTGCCAATAGACGCATACGGGGGGGGGAGTGTTAGGGTCCTACCCGCTCCCGGAGCTTGTAGTCGTCCGCGCCGATCGCCCTTACAGAGCCATCGGTGGGGAT
>JAVSBV010127177.1:0-18105 GCA_033117975.1 Parotocinclus spilosoma
GTGTGTGTGTGTGTGTGTGTGTGTGTGTGTGTGTGTGTGTGTGTGTGTGTGTGTGTGTGTGTGTGTGTGTGTTCTATATAATCTGCTTTCATGGAGAAATATAGAACACACACACACACACATTGTATTTATAAGCAGGTGCATTGTGTGACAGACCCTCTGAATCAGAACCCTCTAAGTTTGAAAGCTTTTTTAGCTACAGAAGATCAGATTAAAAAAAAAAAAAAAAACAAGAACCGCAGTCACTGAGCTGGATCTTAAAAAAATAGCATTAATAAAATCCAGCGTCTGTTTTCAGTGTTCAAATATTAATTTGGGATTTATTAAATCTGCTATAAAGGGCAGTTCCTAAGGGCCCGGGTTCAAAATCCCCGGTGTGAAATGTATATGAAGGTTGGGCATTTTGTTTAAAGAATTCTTACTTATGCCGTAGGGCAGTTTGTAGCGCACTGTCCAGGGGACTCGATGGTATTCCAGAGAACTCTGTAGGATATTCTGTAGGACACTGTCTGGCACTCTGTAGAATATTCTGTAGAGCATTCTGCACGGTACTCTGTGGAGCACTCTGTAAGGTGTTCTGTAGGGCACTCTATAGGGTATTCTGTAGGGCACTCTGCAGGGTACTCTGTAAGGTGTTATGTAGGGCACTCTATAGGGTATTCTGTAGGGCACTCTTTAGGGCACTCTGTAAGGTGTTCTGTAGGGCACTCTATAGGGCACTCTTTAGGGCACTCTGCAGGGTACTCTGCAGAGCACTCTGTAAGGTGTTCTGTAGGGCACTCTATAGGGTATTCTGTAGTAAACTCTGCAGGGTACTCTGTAGAGCACTCTGTAAGGTGTTCTGTAGGGCATTCTGCAGGGTACTCTGTACGGCACTCTGTAGGGTATTCTGCAGGGTACTCTGTACGGCACTCTGTAGGGTACTCTGTAAGGTGTTCTGCAGGGCACTCTGCAGGGTACTCTGTGGGGCACTCTGAGTGGTATTATGTTGGGCACTGTGCATGGGCACCGTTTGTTAGATGAGTGTACTAAAAGCTGCCGCTGTAAGCGGAGCTGAAAGCCTCTGCAGAGCTTCATTGATTTTCAGGTGACGTGTTGGAAATTGGGGGAAATTGATCCAGAACAAGGGCGGGTCGTCCCAGGAGAGAGACCAGTCATTCAATCAGAGACCAATCACACAACCGCACCCCCCCCACCACCACCACCACCAACACCACAGCCACCACCACCTTACACCCTCCACCTTCACCCCTCCAATTTTCTCCCAGTCCAAGTCACTTGCTTTGAATTAAAGAATGAGCTTTAGGTTTTAGTCTGAAATCTGTAAGGTGTAAGACGGAGTTTTGGCTACTCTGGTCTTTTAATCTGTGTAATGGATGCTCAGGGGTGGGGTTTTATATTGATCAGCAGTCAAATGGCTGAAATAAGGAAAGAAATAAAGAAGCTTTATGGATGGATAGATGAGGGAGCATAACCTCACTAGATAGTGCACAGGAATGCTCACAAAAAGCTCACTTAATAGTGCGCCCTACCCTGCTGGGAGGTTATTAGTGCCCACTCAGCTCTTCTGGGCCATCCTGACCTCCTGCTGTGTTTGATTTTTCACCCTAATGATGAACAGAAGTAGATCTTTTCTCTTTTCTCTTTTCGTTATTTTTGCGCAGAGGCTGTAGGAGAGACAAGAGCAGATCCCTCTGTCCACTAACGATGCCCTGATTAACGCGGCTCGGCGGGCCTGCTGACTCGCTGACTTATGGCATTATATTTTTAAATTGGCCTCTCCGGAGCGTCTGATAAATCAACACACAGGTCATTAAATGGTTCGTTATCTTCCACGTGTGATTCATCACCGCACAGGAGGAGGAGGAGGAGGAGAAAGAGAGGAACGGAGTGAGAACAGAACTGCACACTGATTTATTGAGATCAGGACAAAATATCACCGGGGTCAAACAAGTCATCGAGAAAATACCAGAACAGGATCATGTTAAAATCCAAACATATGTTATAGCGACAAAAATATGTAGACACATCGTAATGATTGACTCAATACAGCCTGCAGAGACAAGCACTATATATCTATAGTTATACATGCACTGCAGAGCCAAAAGTATTCAGACACTGATAAGCTCTTTCAGCCTTTTTAAAAGGGCTTAAACTTTGCTTTGTTTAGCATATAAACAGTATGTGAACAGTATATTCTCGTAGTGTTGGATATGAAGTTCTGAGACAATTGAAGAAGGGATAGGGGTGTGTTCATTGATAACAATTAATATTATGATGAATTAATAAATAAATGAATACATTTCCAAACAACTTCAAGAATGCTGTAGCTTTAAAAACTCCAGATTAAAAACGGGTTTAAGTAGATGGAAAACTGAATCAACATTTTTCACAACCATATCACTGATAATAATAATAAATAATATTGGATATCATCTTATATCTTGTACAATTCTGGATTAAATAAAATAAAAGTCATCAGTTTGTTCAAAAAATTACACCAAATGGAATATTTTTGTTTATATCTATACTTTTACAGGTTTATAAATAATGTGTTCTCACCACAACAGCCTATGATTTCAGTAGCATATTATTTAATAATGTCATAATCGCGTTGAAGTCATAACCATGGAAGCAAAGACTGACTGTAGAAGAGACAATTTCACACTGAGCAAAGACATTTCCAAAAGACGTTGATGAAACGTGTTTGCCAGACGTTCAAAAGACGTCTACAGAGAAGCCAGATTGAAAGTAGACGTCTTATACTGACGTTCAAATTATGTCAACAACATAGGTTAAAAATAACATCATTTTCACGTCTGTGTTAAACGTTTAAAAGACATCCAGAATGACAGTATTTGAGACATCTTTCTAAAACATTACTTTGACGTCTAATACTGACGTTCAAATGGAGTCCAGAATCAACGTTTTTTTAACATCTTTTTAAAACACATACAAAACCCAATAGGCAATAAAATATAAATAAAAATTCTACAGACGTGTAACTCAGGTCCTTGACAGACGTTCAGACGTTCATTTTATACGTCCACCACACATGCAATAGTGGTTCTGGACTGACCGACGTGATGCGGACATGGTTTTGGCGTCCTTTTGATGTTGTGTGTTTGCTGCGTTGAAGTCTGAATAATTTAATCCTGTATTCCTCCTGATTATACAGCCAGTTTATTCAGCTTTATTAACCATTTATGCCCTTACTGTGATATTTTGTTTTTAAAAAAGCAAGAAAACCATGAATGTAAACATTATTTAGAAGAACTAAAAATTAAGGAATCCCTGGCTCATTCGTGAGTTGAACAAAAAATGAATGCCCTCTATCTAATACAGTCGATACGGACTAATCGGACAGCATCGGGACGCGATCGTTTTGGTCCTAATAACTGGCTGGTCCGATTAAACGAACATGCCCTATGTTACAAGATGGGACATGATACTTACATGATACAAGCATGATACTGCAAAAAACAAGTTCTTACTCAATTCCAGTCAACGTTTGAAGAACTTATACAGTGTGATCTGGCGCGTTCTCTTGACGAACTGCACTTAAACAGAATCAAGAAAGTGGCGGGCGTGTTCACCTCCCACTGGTTTTGCTCTTGTCAAGACAACTTTTCAGACTTCCTGACCTTTGATAAAAGCATAAATTCTCCCGGGGATCCCAAAAATCATCCCATATCTCCAAGGACGACTTGTGGCTTCTTTTTCTTTTTCGCTCTCAAGTTTTTGGGTCCTATTAAGCGGAATTGAGGTCCAAATAAGTGAATAACATTACACGAATATAATAGGATTTGTTTCGGTACTTTATGATTTGGTCTGAATAAGCAGTTGGTCCCATTAACTGGTGGTCCAATTAACCGGTTTCGGCTGTATTAGTATTGAACTGCAGAAGACTGAGGAAAAGTAATTTTCTCCAATCAAGCCCCCTTCAGACTGTTTGGGACATAAAAATGATTGTCTGGAGAAGAAATGGTTAGTGCTACCATGAGTTCTGTGTCATATCAAGGAGGTGAGGAAGCGAGGAATCTTGAGACCATTTATGTGTGAGGTTGCTTCTCATCCAGTGGGTTGAGTAAGTGGGTTTGCTCAAAATTTTACCCAAGAACACTGCCATGAATAAGGAATGGTATCAAAACATCCTCCAAGAGCAACTTTTCCAAACGAACCAGGAGAAATCTGGAGCTGAACAACGCTTTTTCCAGCGCGGTGGAGCACCATGGCACATATCACTTTGTCAATAGAAAGTTAAAAACACATATAACAATGCTTAAAATTGTACTTCATTATACCATATAAACATCTGACAAAACTTTTTTCAGATGACTGCACAGAAAAAAGACTAAAATGTGTTGTATATTAAAAGAAAACAAACAAAAAATTTATACTTTTATGTTGCCTGTAGGGAATCACAACACCCAATAGAATTTATTAACTTTTTACTTCTTACTGGCTGACATCAAAACCTACTGTATGTAAAAACTAATCTTCTACATTTTAACACTCAAGTATTGAGAAACAACATTTAACAGTTTTTGCTTTAATTACATCCAATTGTCTGTTTGTATACAGCTTTGCTTTTCCTAGTTTAGGATATATTTGCCCATTTATTTCTGCATAATTGTGTGCCCTACGATGGGTTGGCATCCTGTCTAGGGTTGTTCCTGCCTTGTGCCCTGTGTCATCAGTTAGGCACTAGCTCTCCCAGGATAAGAAGATAAGACAATGCATGAATAAATTACATACTGCAATTATTGTCACAATGGGATGTTCACTTCAAGTACATCAAAACATTTTCTATTGAGGATTTTAATTTGGTCATTGAAGGACATTTACCATACCCTTAATCAACTGTGCTGTTCTGAGATTAATAATCAATTGACATGCTGGCAGGTTAGCTGTCTAGCAGACAGCCACATGTTTTCTCCAGGAATTTGAGTGCTCTTGACAGAATCTATTTTCCCTTTAATCCGTTCCTAGTGACCAGTCTACTGCTTAAAAAACAACTCCATAACAATGTTTTCACCACCAAGCTACACCATGGGTATGGTGTGTTTTGTGGGCTATGCTTTGTTTATTTAGTTTTTTCTTGCTTAAATTTCAGTACAGAAATATCAGTCTTGGTCTCAAAAAAAACATTTTGTCTTATGGCATCAGCCACCACAGTGCAAAGATTTTTCAGAAGAGGCTTGACGTTACCATCATGCCATATTGATTAGCTTTATATAAAGCCTGTGTTGTCAATTGTAAAACTAGACCCTTCAAACTAGCAAGTTGCTTGGGCCTGTTTGCAGCATCAGGACCCGTAATTTTAGCCATCAATGACATGACAATAAATTAAAAATGACACCAGCAAAATATCATGTGGTCCTAACCTGCAGCTACCAGAAACATTTAGCTACACAAGGACCAAGTTTAATTCGTTTGTCTCAATGTTTAATTGGGTTCTCTATATTTACTTTTTAAATCTAGTGTAAAAATCTAATGATGTTTTAGGTTATATTTCTTTTTCTTCATTTTGTCACTTGTAAGCTCCAACATACAGTTTTGATTACGCATATATGCACATGTCAGAAATAACCACCGAGTCACCATCCCACCCAAGTTGCATAAAAGGTATTTTTTTTATTTTAAAAGTGTAATGTGAAAAAGGATTTTTGTGTGGTATGATGTTTAATGACATACCCAATCATAAATCATACTGAAATGATGTTGCATTATCTGAGTAACTATCCTTTTTTTTTCCTAAAAATTATACACATGCTGCATATGGTAACAGACCAAAATCCCTACATCATGATACAAACAAATATCATTGCTTTCTCTAATGATGTTTGTTATCATTTTAAAAAATGTGTGTGCTCATTTGACATATAATTAAATGTACCTTTGTTTGTCAGGGAAGGGAATAGCTTCAAATAAAGCTTGAAGTTTACTGACGGCGTCTACCACCCGAGTGCTGGTATAAGGCTTGAGAATATTCCTCACCTGAAAAAGCACCAGAGAAAGCTCTATTGTAAACTTGTACCATCATTTACCATATCTTATGTTAACATTATTACTGGTTGTTCAACATTTAAGAACACTGCTCAGTTATTACCAATTCCTCTTTCAATAAACCCTGGTTTCCAAAACTTTGTATTATCAGGACATCACATTAAACAGACGGAAACCGGACATCCCGTTCTGGGGATTTCTGTCATTTTCTAATAGCTATTATTGACTTGATTTTCTGTATTGTATTCTGGCGGCACCATGTAGGTATATTATTTGATACTGGAGTACAATATATGTTCCAATTGATCGGCAACTGATGATTATTGGCCGATTTCTGTGAGAAACCAAGTGATCAAGGCCTTTCATTGCCGATCCCAAAAAACGATCACCTGTTCTTTGCAGCTTGCAGAGGCAATTAACGCAGTCAACACTCGCTGTGAGCGTTACAGGCAGAAGACTAAGCAAATAACCAGAAAGATAACTGAATTCATTGGGTTAGATGACCTTTTTAGACACTGGATTCTACTGACTGGTACCTGCTTCCGGGACATAAATATTTCACAGACGACGGACTTAAATTTTTCACAATATCATATTATAATGATAATTTCTGTATAAAATCCAGCTAAACAGAGGGACTTGTTCTTTTCTTTCTCGGCTTCACCAATATTATCGGTATCTGTGATCGGCACTCATGGGTGATCGGTATCGAGCAACATGATCGGAGCATCAGTCATCTATATGGCTCCAAACCTTTGATAGAAAGTATGTATTCTTACCTCTATAATGATGTTTTCTAAATTGTCACCACAGGAGCCATAATGCAAGCTGAACTGATCAGTGTAACCCAGGAGCGCCATACATCCATGAGGCTTCAGCACACGTGTTGCTTCCTTAAGGAAACGCTCAATGTCAAACCAGTGAGCTGCAGCTGATGCGGTCAGCAAGTCCACAGATCCGTCAGGAAACGGCAACTCCTCTGCTGGACCTGATCTGTGATAATCACTGTGTTTAATGGCAGTGTATTGTAACATCAAAGTCCATGTCCTTAAGACTCTTTCTAATGTAACATTAGAAACATTCCTTTCTAGTGTACTCTCTTGTGATATGTCGAATGTGACATATACGTATTTTTTTATTATATTTGTGCTTAAAAGGCTGTAAAATTTTCAGAATGTTCTATAGTTTCGTAGTTTTACAAGCGTTTTGTTTCTTTAACTTCTTTTTTACTTTTGCATTCGTATGATTGGGATCTACCTTTATGATGTGTGAAAATCTGATTAATGCAGGAAGCTAGAACTTTCTAAAGGGTTCGCTTAGGTTTTATTAGACCGTTAAACACCGTATATCGTCATCTTATAAGCATGGTGGACACAATGCCAAATCTATTATCTAACACTGATCAATGTCCCAAGTTACCCCAAGAAAAATGAGAGACTGCAACATCAGACCTGTATGTGATGTTTGGAAATCTTGAAGCCAGCCTTGCTTCTTCCACCTGAGACTCACTGACATCAATTCCTACTACCTTCTGGAAGTGAGGGGCAAACAGACGAGTGTTCTGTCCTGTTCCACATCCTAGGTCAACAGCCAGCTCATGGGGAGGTCCTTTCTATGAAACATGGCACCACAATTACAGGGTATTGGAAGACAAAAAAACTATTTGGACAGGGATATATTAACATAGGGTAGATTATGAACAACAAATGGTAACATGAGGTAATTGACTGTTATACAGGAATTACTTTGCTATTTCTTTTAATGATGACAATTAAAAATCAAGTTGCATATGTAAAAATCGTTATACCCTCACCTAGTGTTGTCACAATACCAAAATTATGACTTTAATACAATACTTACCTAATTTTTTTCAATACCGATACTGAAACAATAACATGGCAAAACCTAAAACATCAAAATAATGGAATAATAGTTCATAGAACATGGAGCTTAACATTATTACTTTCTGTTTTATTAAGGTTCGGAAGTTATGGTAAATCAGTGTCAACATATAGAGAGATGTTAACTACACTGTTAAGTTAATCAGTCGAACAGCAAGTTAAACAGTCATTATTTCCCTTAACTTCCTCAGCAGAAGTCAGATAAATTTCTTCAGAAATTAGGCACTGACAGGCTGATCCATGGCCACATCAGATTAAAAAACTTATTTAAATTAAATAAATAATACATTTATTAATTCTTATGCTTGCTTAATCCAGTTTAAGGTTGTGGGGAGCTAGGGCCTAACAAGCAGCACAAGGGGAGAACCTGAAAACTCAACACAGATGGAATCCAGGCCAGGAATTAAACTTGGGAATCACTGGTGATGTGAAGCAACACTGCTAACCACTATGCAGAAGTGCTTGTCCACATAGTGTATTAAAAATACAAATATAAAGTGCACAGATGTGCACAGATGTGCATTGCTATGGTATTGCATAAATAGCCAAGATACTGCACTGTTTCCGAAACATTTAACTAATATAAATGTTGACAGACCCATATTGATTTTCTCTTTTTAAGTACATGTTAAATGTATTGTTACATTTATTTGTGTTGTTAAACTGATTAATTACATATTAATTGTAAAGTTTTATGCAGCCAGCAAAAACTGAGTCCTTCTCGTGTTTACTAAAACATTCTGCACCAGCAGCTAAGCTATCATCTGCCTTTAAAACTGCTGTACTACAATAGAGAATGGATGTGGAAATGTAAAGTTTGAGTTAAGCAGGTATTATTAAAAATCTGCCATGAAATAGTACAGATAGACTAGCAATATTGCACGTCCTATAGAGGACCACATGCACACACCTGGTAATTAGGCAGGATACTATGCAGGGTGTGACCGAGGCCACATGCAGACACACAAGTGTGCATGTGTGTGCAGAGGTCAGTCATTGACACAAACACGCAGCCGAACCTTCCCTGTCATATTCATGACAACTAAGGCATGCTCAGATTTATATTTTTACTTTTGTAAGTTTACCTGAGAGTTTAAAAACTGTTAAGCTGGTACTGGTAATCCATGACCTCCTGCCTCACTGGAGTATAACTTTGCATGGAACCTGGGCTCTATCATCAAATTATACAAAAATGCAGCTTTCTGACAACAAACGATGAAGTAAGAATCAAAAGAATAAAATAATTCAACCTTCACTATAAAGTACTGAAAGGATATTAAGACATTAAGACATAAGGATATTGAAATGTGCAGTATTTTACAATTAGGTTTTTCCAAATACTTATTTTTAACAGGAGTTGCAATACATAAACAGTAAATACAAGTGTGTTCACACTGGTAGCAGCTAATTAACATAATATTACAGTCAATACACATAAAGCTAGGGAGAATCATACATTAGTGGCAAGTAAGTAATAAAGGAATGAATAGATATCTGTCCTACCTTGTTATCCAGGTACTCCAGAATGAGCTTTTTTGCACTGTCTGGTGGAGCTATGCGATATTTCTGGTAAATAGAAGAATGATATTTCTCTTCAAACAGCCTGTGGGTCATGGTCGTTTCCTTTCACTCAAGTTCTTCCTGTAGCGTGATTGTACAAAAAGCAGAGGTTATGCCTTGTGTTCTACTTACCCTGGCTAATTATTACTAAAAGAAAGAAACTAAAATGTAAGCAAGGTAAATAGCAGGTACTGAAGGTTATCTCGAGTGTAACTCAGAGTGGAGTAACTGCAGTGCCTGTGTTATACCAGCACACGTTTTGCACTATGACAATACTGGAATAGTCAGTCTTCAACCTGACTAATGTACAGCACATTTCCAAACACACGCACACAGATTCTACAAATCGGTAATCTTTCTTAAAGTAAATAACTGAGGGATTACACACAGTTGCACATTGTCACACATTTGTTGGTTAATTTTTGAATACCCAACAGTAAAACTTTTATAATTTATTAACTGCACTTATTTAGAGGGATTTGTATTTCACCTAAGATTAATCAGTATAGGCCATGCTAAGGGTCATGCAGTGGTAGAATAGTTTAAAGTTAATTGTCACATGCACAAATGCAATGTCTATATGAAATGAAATGTGCATTCTCATTAAGCAACATTCGAATGACCGTTAACAGTAAGCCTACTTGTGAAACAAGAACTGCAACCATGTACTCCTAGTACTCAGTGTTATAGTGTAACCTTATTAAATGCTCACTGACAGGAAGGCTACAAGTGATCATGCCATGCAATTTACAAGTGATTGTTCAAAAGTCTTGAAAAGGGCCAATGTTAGAGGGGTCAATGGTTTTCTACCCCTATGTACATTTGGTGAATTATGTATCTTAATTTTTGACTGTGCAACAGCATTCATTGTTTTCAATGGCTTTTAATGTATGCTAATACTTCAGGTTAGCATGGGCTTAGGGTTTAATGCTGAATACTGCACCTACTATATATACTATATACATATATATATATATATATATAAACATGGCAAAGATGTATTAGACGTTAAGACAAGACAAGAAAAGACAATTGTTTGTAAAATTTCTGTGCTCCATAATTTACGATGGTAATAGGTTCTGAAAAATCCCTCATAAATTTCGTTTATCATAAACCGAGAAGTTTACTACAAAATGTATATGTCGTAGCGTAACATTCCTTACACCTGCTTAATTCTGCACTGCGTTCAGCACTACATTTCCTAATCCCAGCAGATATCATGACTGCAGCTTTCCAAATCTTGTACAGGAGAGTATCCAGTGCACAGCTTACCTTAAACATGCTTAAAAGACCTATCTAAAACTATAATTTTGTAAAATAATTACTATAAAGCTTATTTTATAATAAGGTATTGGATATCTTGTGTAATTAATGGAATAATGTAACGTCAAAAGTTATTATTGCACGACCAAGGCTTTTCCTCATTACATTTTTCAGTGCTTATTACTCCCACTATGTGACTATCGCCTGCCTGTGAGATTTCAAAATGCAAAATTTCAAATCAGTATCAATATTGCAATATTAGGTATTGTCAATACAATCTGTGGTATCGCTCACAGATAGATATTATATCTACCTCTGCTCATGTCATTTTAGCCACACACTAAAAAAAGATTGCTAAAGCAGTATGATGAGTATGACAAATCCCTTAATGCAACTCTGAATTGAATACACTACAGATATAATATATATAATATATTCAATGTACCCCCTATTTTTTGTGAGCAGTATATATATATATATATAATTCAAAATGAATATGGAGCGATTCAAAATTGACTTGATTTTATTTCATTAAAGAAATCAAATGAAATCAAAGGAAGTTATTTGATTATGCAAATGGAATGGAAGTTTAGTTATGGTGATTTTGTAGCAGGTGATATATTTATGTGATCGGAAGCATGCCAAACTGGATGAGAGTGCCAAATATTGACTGTTCAGTAGGTTCTATGGTCACCCAAGAACACACTGATGGGGCATGGACAGGATCAGATTGTCCAGCAGTTCCTGTGAAATCCTCTTCATATTCATTTTTATAAGTAGTTTATATATAAATATATACATTGTCATGTTCATAATTTAAATCTGAATTTTAGTATCTTTGAATTATTTAACAAACTATAAAAACACTACTAAAAAATAAATACATTGATATATATATATATTTGCTAAATTATAAGTAAATACGTATTCTAAATATGAGAAATACATAGTAAGTTGTGGTTAAGAGGTGTAAGGATATTTATTTTATTATAATAACCTTAGCTGCCCTCCAGTAGAACTAGGTGCAGTCATACTGTAATAAAACACATGGAGGCTAACGTCACGTGGGCAACCACAAAGCTACTGCGCATGTCCGTTCCAAAAGCATTTGTTGCCACTACTTTCAACCATATGTCTGTAAAAACAAAAGGAATTACTATCATTTGTCATTACTCGTCATGAAGTGACTTACCCTGATGTGTATCATTACCTTCTTGACACACACGGTGTGTGTTTTAGATAAAATGACGTTTGTAATTCCGTTATTTATCCGCCTGTTTGTTTGTGGGTTTTTTTTCGTCCTAATGTTTTCGCAAATGTCACGCGCAGTAACAAAATGTCCGCAAAATAATGCCAGGTAAGTCGTGTTTCCATCCACTACAGTTATGCCAGAGAACTTTAGAAGACGTCGGCTGCCACGTTTAGAGACGGCATCGAAACAAGTAGAAATGGGGAATGTACTTGCTTTTAAAGGCATACAGCCTTTAATAATTTGTTTTTTAAATATATAGAGATGTTATTTGCAGTTCGGAGATGCCGCAAAACGAGAAGTAGCCCACCTAAAGACGGCTGAAGAGTGAGTGTGTATGTAGTGTGTGTGTGTGTGTGTGTGTGTGTGTACGATTGGCAGCGCGCATGCCTCTATGGAAGGCCTTCGGTCTCAAAACGTGTCGAAATCTATGACATAATTTCGCGTAACGCGCACATTTTGTTGCGATAACGTTACAAAAAAGACACGTCTATAAATTGTATTAAGGTCTCCGCCAATTGGAGGCCTCAAATCCGGATATACATATTCATAACGGGAATTACTTCAGTTTCATTTCGTTCGTTTCAATTAATTTATTAATGACCTCGCGAGCTCAGCGTAACGGTAAAAACCCCTTTATGAAGGAACCAACAAACTAACATTAGAGAGCATTAAATACTCTAGGATTACATTTATGCACTGTAATCCTATATAATATTGTAGCCAGTTCAATACATGTTGGTTTCTGTTTACATGTGTGGGGTTTTAAATATAAATTATATGATTAAATCAGTTAAGCAATTCAATGAATTTGTGTTTAGGCCAGACTTGTTTAATTGTTTGTTCCTCGGTTGTCCCTACTTAAGAATTTACTGAGGAGGGAGGAAAAAAAATGTAATAAATCTTTATTTTTTAGCACTTCACAATTTCTCAAGGACTATGTGGAATCAATACAAGGAAGGAGGAAGAAATAAAACAACATATTTGTAATAAAATGTATTTAACCTACAATAAAATTAAAGTGAATCTGGAAAAAAAAAATTAAATGAACAGAACAAAGCCGTTGGCTCTCCACCAGAGGGCGAAAAAAGCTAAAAAAAAAAATTATTTTTGTATTTTTTGGGGGAATTTCAACCATTGATACTGCGGCGGATCCAAGAAATAAAAAATAAAAAAATTTTTATAAACAAGCAATAAAAAAAGTCTGGCCTCAATAAAAATCACCAAAAACACGTTGTTCAGAATATATTTTGAAAGCAATTTAAAGTCAGGGATTTTTCCATTATTTGGTCTGTCAGTTCTCCTGCTTGTATGAGCAATAATTGTCAGTAGGTTGCGGTAAAGCATGAACAAAGGTTTCCCAACAACAATAAAATTCAAATACACAACTTTCACGTGTTAACACGCCGAGGATCTAGGTGTTTACGCCGTTTTAATACCTTAATGCACAATTATGTAGTTTAAAAATTGCAAAAATATGTTATATGTTGTAGTACGGAGATTCCGCCACTAGAAATGTATAAATAGGGGGCTAAGCTTTGACTATGTGAACTTCGTTTCATTGACAAAAAGTCTGTAGTATGAAGCTGACATAAAATTAAAAACACTGCCATTCAAAATTTGTATTAGATACAGATTTTTTACAGATCTTGGATAGATCGGGACTGTGGTAGCCTAGCAGTTAAGGTACCTGTTCCAAGCTGCCACAGCAAGGCCATTAACTCATGATTGATCTTATTGTAAGACTGTATCAGTTGTAAGTCGCTCTGGATAAGGGCGGATGCTAACTTAACTGAACTGTACTTAACTTAGCTGGAACTTAACTGCTAACACTATAGCTCTTCGACATAGTGGAGAGGTTGAAGTGTGATTAAAAGAGTGTGTATATATATATATATATATATATTGCTCTCTATCCTGGGATTGAACCCAGACCTACCTGCTGTGAGTGCTTCTTACCGTGCTGTGTTACTAGTGTGTCAATTTTTATTCCATTTGTCATTATGGAGATGGACAGTTCAATAAGACAACATAAGTAAGAAACTGTTGACAGTTTAAACTAATAATGCATGTTTTTTTTGTTTTTTTTTAGTTTATGTTATAGTACTTTTAAAACAGGTCAAACAAAGTCAATGACACCAAAATGTGTGCTACAGATACTGGGGCTGCTTGGAGTATTGTACTGTGTTACTTTATTACAGTAATCCAAGAGTTTCATTTTGCTTTGTGTTTTTGAAAATGGATACACTTTAATTTCTTAAAGCCAAATTGTACTGCTTAAGGGAACATCTAATAACCTACTGTCAGCTTAATTTAAATTATAGCCATTAGCTATGTTTTGAAATATGTTTACTGTAAAACTGATACTTCCAAGGCAGTGCTATGGCTTAGTGGCTAGCATTGTATTCTCACAGCAAGAAGGTCCTGGGTTTGCTCCCCAGTGGAGTGGCCTGGTTCCGTTCTGTATTGAGTCTGCATGTCAAATTTTTTTTTTTTATTCTTACTATAAAAAGTGTTGCTATATTTCAGTATTGCTTATGAATATTCATTTGAATTCATTTCATATCTAATGTATTTTATTGTTTTAAAGAAAACCCAAATGTAATAATCCATTAAACACTTTGGATAATCTGTTTTATCATGTTATATGAACCAGCATAAATCTTTGCCAATATATCGTACTTGCAAAGATTTTATTGTGCTGTAAATTGGATTTTACTATATTACCAACTAAAGTTTTATAAAGAGAAATGATTTTCCCTGCTAAAACAAATGGATGGGGGAAACAAAGAGGATGCATGATTCATCACGGATTCAGTTCAGTAAACACAAAAACACATGCAAACATGGATAATACATTTTACCATGTGATTTCTTGTGGCAAGTGTGTTAATAGATTTCAAAATAATTACATTTTTTTCAGTTGATTAAATTTTGTAAAAATTTTGTGTTTAAAGCTGAATCATTTTCAAAAGGCAAAATCAAAGCAGATAAAGATTTGACACTTGACACTTAGGTTGTTAGAGGTCACCACTAAAAACATTTAGATTTAAATCCCCCACATAACCTTTTTTTTATGGTTTCAGAATACAGTTTCAGTATTCTTGTTTAGATTCCTGATTATTAGGAATAGATTATGTAACTGATGTCTTAAAGCACTTTTGTAAGTCGCTTTGGATAAGAGCATCTGCTAAATATTATGAATGAAAATGTAAATTTGACACAAGTTTTACACTGGATGTCTTTCATGACTCAACTTTAGCCATTTATCCAGGTTTGGGGCTGGTAGTATAAACATACCCCAAACAGCTGAGAGGTTTTCATACACACACCACTCAACCTTGTTGTTACAAGTGCCATCCATGAATGAACTCAGGCCTCTGACACTATTTTGTTCAACTGATAAAAAATAAGTGCAACGTTATCTACACTGTGCTAACCCACGTGACAAGTGGGTCACGTGGCTACCTTCTTAGACTGTGCAGAGCTGCCCTCTGGTGGTTCCTGCAGGCGCCAAACTCTGTAGATTATACTGTACAAATAGTACAGTATTACTTTACAAGTCTTTAGCTCTCTATAACAACTTAGACATGCCCCAACAAATGTTCTATGTCTCATCATTTGTTTTTAACATCATAAACATTTCTGTTCTGTGACTTTTCACACATGCATATACACTAGTGGTGTTCTGATCAATCAGTTCATTATCTGTTGATTTACGTGACAAAGCACGTGATCGGTGTATGCCATTCAGTGCCTTTTGTTGCTGTACTTTGCAGCCCGCAGATGCCCTGTGCAGTGTTGTGTCCCCACCCCCTTTCCTTTACACTGCACAGGTGCGCAGTGACAAATCATAAACAAACATTTCTGCCATGTGGAACATTTACACAGTCTGTGAGAGCGATTTAAAGTTTACATCCTGCAACACATGCCACGAAAAATACCTCACGGGGGAAGTGCATTAAAATGCTTCAACACAATTAATGTAATACACAACAAACACTTGGCGGAGTATGGTGAGTTTTCGAGGTTCGCTGGAGGGAATAAAAAAAAAAAAAAGGCAATTAACTCAGCCCACACTTGCCAACACACGTCCCTATGAGCGTGACAGGCAGAAGGCTAAGCAAATAACCTGAAAAAAAAAAAAACTGAATTCATTGGGTAAGATTACCAGCCTTTTTCAGTGGTGGAAGAATAGTTGTGCCTGCAAGTTGTTTCTATTTTTCCTCTTAAAAAAAAGTCAGTAAAAGCATGTTTTTGTCTAAGATAATTTTATTGTACCTTTTTTTACACATTACTTAGCCAGTAGCACTCACTCAACTAAATAAAAAAATTTACAGCCAGTCAATGTGATCGGAATCGGTGATCTGCAGTGATCGGCACTCATGGGTGATTGGAATCGGCAACTGGTCTTTGTCATGCTTACACAGCATGTCTTCCAGGCCTACACAAACCTGTGCTTATTAGAGCAGAGTCAGCTTATATTGTGCATCTGCTGAAGATCTCGCAAAATGGCTACGTCATAAGTTGTGCCACACAAGTATACAAGCAACAAGTATAGGAAGAACTTTGTATTTTTAGTTTAACAGACAGTGCTGCATTTTTCTTATGTAAAAATGCTCAGCTATATTAGTTATAAAAATTCCCATATCCCTAAAATAAGGATAAAATATGTTTTTGTTTTGTGATTTATTTGTTTTAAGGGAACCTTCCAACTCTAATACAATTTGTTAGGAAAATTGTATCTTGAAAGTCCAGAGTGGTAAGCTATTACATTTACATTACATTATAGTGTACATGTAGATGCCCGTATCCAGAGTGACTTACTGTCATGTCTGTACTGTAATGTCCCAAGGCTAGGAAATGTGATTTAAACTTACAACCGTATCCACTAAGCCACAACTGTCCTATAGCCATCACTGGATATTACTCACTGACAGTTCTATAAGTTTAGTCAAGCTCGATCCCTTTTTCCCATATACAGACTAGAAAATTCTGCCGTCATTATATGCTGTACCAACAACAGAACAAAACAGCAAGTGTTAACTGACCCTAGAAATGTTAACTATATTGTTAAAAGTGTTAATCATCTCATTATTTCAAAGATTAACTTTGTTATATAGAACACAATCGCTGAAACTAAGACAGCAATACAGAGATATGCCAGAAACAGAAAATGTACTCTGTATGCTTCTTGTTTGTGTTTACATCCCTCCTGTCAGTCACATCTCCCAATGGGGGTTTCACATCAAAAACACAAAACATGACAGACCCCCATGCATATTATAATGTGTCTCCAAGCATTATTGTATGTGTGTAGGTGGGAGCATAAAAAAGTAATGATAACAAAATCAATGAATTAAAAATGAATCTTGGAGGTGCTTTTCAAGGGGAAGCAACCTACTTTACATGCAAAAAAGATCAATTGTATGGAAAATTAGATAGTTAGGTACATTTCTGATGACAATATTACCCAGATATGAGACAGGTCTAGGCCAAATAGGGCTCAGTGTAGGCACTTATTGGTCAGTTATGGCAATGACAAGTGTATTGTGAGCTAAGGGTGGCCCAACTGTTGCAAGCCAAAATTAGAGGTTTATCAAAACATTCAGACCATGAACCACAACTGGTCAATATGTAATCGTTCATAAGTATTTTTTGTGCAGTATTTGCACTTTGGGACAAATGTAGCCCACAGGGTGCAGTGTACCTACTGCAAAGTGTGTCTATATGGTTAGTTAAATTGATAAAATGGACACTGAGTGTAGAAGCAAGGAGGCGTACCTGATAAAGTGATTGGTAAGGCATATTATCGATCTCTCATCAGAAGGAACTCTGCCTAAAAGTAGCCTCTAAGAGCCTTTTTGTTAGGCGGCGGGGAAGCACTTCACTAAAACCCAAAACCTGGTATTTGCAGCAAACCACTAACCTATGAAAGCTATATTAACCTTGTACACTAAACCATAAGCACATTATCTTCATCACACTAATTTCACTGGTTAACAAATTTGTATGAACATTTTGTTTTCTCTAAATTTTTTTGTGGAACAAGTAGATTTTAACATGCTGAACACAAATATGTTTTCATTATATCTGTATCACGTACCGTTTGCAAGAAAATTG
>JAVSBV010127184.1:0-18104 GCA_033117975.1 Parotocinclus spilosoma
ATTAATTTACTGGTAATAAACTTTTAGTGAAGTCTTACTGTATGCTTCGTTATGTACCAGTATTGTAAAGTGTTACCGACATTTCTTTGCCTCCAAACTCAAAGCTGAATGTCTTACCATTTCACGCCACAGACTGCTGAGGTTACCCCACTGCTCTCTAACTTTAGTTGCAGCAATATCGTTAATTTTGCCTTTGCAAGAACATTGGCTTTTTAGGAGTTGAGATATGTAGCCTTTCGCTACATGATAATGCATCTTGTTGGCAAAATCCTGCAGTTGAAGAAAGTTGCAATATATTCTATACTGCTTAGAAAATCACACCAAAATAAAATATCCCTATTGAAATATCCCCCAGTTTTGTGGGCAGTGTATTACCAATAAACAAAAAATGAACTAAAAATGATGCTACTTACTTGTGCCTGTAAAGGTCTCAGGGATTTGCTGTGTCCAGAATAGATCTCTATTCTGTTAATTAGTTCTGTGAAATCAGCATCTGTGCTGAACCAATGCTTAGTCATCATTCTGCCCAGATGGGGCTAAAAAACATTATACATATGATTTACAAATTTTCATATTTGAATATAAAGGAGACCTTGTCACATTGCTACAAATTAAATAGCTTGATAAGTCAGAAACCATTCAGCACACACAAGTCAAAACTGATCATTTAATAACTCCTTCAGAAGGTACAGCCCCACCTCAGTTTCAGCTTTGAACTGGTTTAGCAGAGCATGTGTCAGATGGACAATCAATTCATCCATCTTAGTTTTCAGCTGTTTCACCTGTCCTGGGTTGTACTCTTTGTAGGCTTCTATATGCTCTCTGGAACAAAACACAATACACAATGCAGAACATTACCAGTTGCGACAGGATGTAACAATGCAAAAAATACCAAAAAAGCAGTGTTTTATTGTATTGCAGACAGTATAAACCTGAGATATTGTATGTTTTGTCTGGTCAATTTGATTTTATTTGTTAATAAATAACTCATGCCAAAAAAGTTGCGACTGTAAAGCATTTACCACTTTATAATATTGCCGTTCCTTCTCACAACACTTAATATAGATTTTGTCATCAATGATGGCAAATGATAAAGTGTTTCGGGTGTTATTTTGTTCCATTCTTTCTGAACAGATGTCTTAAGGTTTGCAAGAGTCATAACATTTATTATTATTTATATTTTCACAATTCTCTATGTGAAATTCTCTATGTTCTATATTATGGAGAAGTCAGGACAACACAGGCCAGTCCTCTTCTTGCGCAGCCATGCCTTTGTGTGCAGCATGTGGTTTTGCATCGCCTTGTTGAAAAATGTGTGAACGTCCATGGACATGATTTCATCTTGTGGGCAACATATGTTTACCATTTCCATTGCCAAAGGGCATTGACACAGCACCATACCAAGACAGACCCTGGCTTTTGGACTTGTTGCTGATAAAAGTGTTTGGCTGGCATTTCTGAATATAATTCTTTATACAGGGGCTAGACAAAATGCTAAGTAATACCTTGCCCATAAGGTTATAACAGATATTGATGAATTACAGTTTTTGAAGCAGTGCTATCTGGGGGACAAGAGATTTTTGACGTTCGACTTAAGCTGACAACCTTGACTTTTACGCATTTACTTTACTCCAGATTCCTTGAACTATTTAATGATATTATGCACTGTGCATAGAGCTAAGTTTTGTAAAATACACAATGATATTTATAATGTTGGGACAATAACAGAGTTCATGTCACAGTGAAGGGCAATGAATAGCAAATGAACATGTACACCTTTTGAACCATTGCTGTTACTAAAGTCTTACTTGAGGAAGCTGAAGCCGTTGATATAGACAACATGATATTCACCCCACAGACAAAAATCCAGCAAGTCCGAGTCCAACAACGAGCTGCTCTGCTTTGAAAACTCTTCCCCAAATCTAGACAGTGCGTGTGAAATACAGAAAGTACATGAATGTCACATGAAGTCAGACAGTCTTACAATCTCTAAAGCTATTTTTGTTTTGAGAAAGCAATTCATTGATTCAAGGTAATTGTGTATAACCTTTCAGGAAAGTGCTGTAGTGCCTCCATCCATTTGCATACAACATTCTTTTTCAGGTTTGTTTCCATCTCGCCATTATTCTCAGTATGTGCCTTTATCAACTAAGTAAAAGAGGCGATTAGCTCAGCTCACATTTTATTACAATGCACCCATAATTAAATAATTTTCTTCAAAATGATGAATAATTGTAAATGACAAAAGATAGCTTGAAGGTCAAATAAAAACCTCACTATGCAATTAGAAAAAACATAAGACTGTAATTGTAGATAGATTACATACCTCACATATATTAATGTGAACTTGAGAAATTGGGATTTTTCCATCTTCTGTTTTCTTAGGTTTCTCTTTTTTCTTCCATACCTCCCGTTCAGTGGTAATGACATTGTCCAATAAGCCATGTAGATAATTCTGATTAGAATTTTAAGCACAATCAGCAAAAAAATTGAGCTAGCAAAGACCTTTACTAAGTTTGGCTCCTTCGTTTCTATAACAATTATATACACTGCTCACATCAATTAGTGAATATTTCAAAATAGTTACAAAGAGGATCCCACAAGAACTGCTGGACAATCCAATTCTGTCCATGCCCCATCACTATCAGTGTGCTTTGTCAGTCTTGGGTGGCCATACACTCTACTGAACAGTCAATGTGTGACACTCTCATCCTGTTTGACATGCTTCTGTTTACCCCGATAATTGAGTTTGCATATCATTTGCATAATCAAACAACCTTTTTACTTTTAATTTGCTTTTCTGATCATCTTGTTTAATTAAATAAAATCAAATACTTCTTTTTTTAATCGCTTCATATTTATTTTAAAGTATCACCTAAATTTTGTGAGCAGTATATATAGGCGGAGTCAAAAGCCACAAGACACGCTTTATTTCAGAAACAAATGGGAAAATTATATATCTGAATACTCGCAAGCAATGGGTGAGGGGTCCTGTCTGGAACATGACCGCCATCTTGAAAGCCACCATATTGGACCAAGGCCAAGTTATTCTAATGGAACGGTGGTTATGTAGAATATCAGGGAACACCAGAATTGTTTCAGATATCTCTTGTGGTTTAAAAGTTAGCAATTCAGAAAGTTTTAAACTTTTATTGTTTGTCACAAGTCACTAAATATGGAATTGGCGATTCTGATGTCTGAGAAATGCAGATGCTGTATTATAGCCGCACCCACAAATATCACCAATTCACACAGCACTGTTTCATTCCTCATAGCCAAACTTTGACAAACCAGGATGGCAGACAACAAGCAGCGTGGTGGTCATCCAAAGACTGCAATGCCTCAGCAGTGGTTTTGGCATGTCCTGTGGCTTTTGACTAACCCTGAATATTGCTTTATAACATGATGAGGACACATATGTCTCAGGAGAAGCTTATGTATAATAGACTTGCTGAAAAGAGTGTATTCAATAATGATTTAATGTTTCTGAATCACTGTTACGATTTCTGCTACCTAATCCAGTGTCCAGAGACTCTATTTCCTCCAATTCCTGGTGCACACATACATACCAAACTATTGGAATTCCATGCTGCCATTTGCCTGCTTATGATATCTGTTTCTCATTCCTGTTCATGTTTTTATTTAAGCATTCTGTTTCATTGCAAACTTTTAAGGTTGTCTGCGTTACCAAGCATTCTTCATTGATTTTTTTTCTATGTGGCCTCTTTGACTCTAATCTTAGCTCTGTTTACTAGCTACACCACTTGCCTGCTCTGTTTAGTCAGCACTCTGTCAACCAATCCTGTCCCTGAACTCTGCTGCATTCGCTCTGGTCTTCTTTATCTCCCTGTATTCCAGTAAAGCAATAAACAGGTTTATCTACCTCTCTGTATTTAGACTGACAGCCATTGTCTTCCAAAACACTGGCTTGAGCTGTACATACGAGAGCATAACATTAACTTTCTCTGCTTCTTTGTGTTTCAGTCACTACCATCTCATGAAGTATGTGATCCAGCAAATTTTATATACAAATTTTTGTGCAAAATCTGATGATCCATGTTATCCCGGCATGACTTATTCCAGCATGACAGTATACCAGAGAGCATCTTATGATGTTCCAAAATGCCTGGCTATCTCAGTGTTCATGTTTCCAATATACAGTATGCTTGATAGGTTTAAGTCAGGCGAATGTGGAGGAAAGTTCATGACAGTGGCCTAGTGGTTAACGTATTGGACTATGGACCAGAAGGCCCAGGGTTCAAATCCCACCTCTGCCAAGCAACCACAGATAGGTCTCTGAGCAAGGTCCTTAACCCACAATTGCTTGGATTGTAAGACTGTATTAATTGTAAGTCACTCTGGATAAGGGTGTCTGCTAAATGACATGAATTATAAATCAATAACTGTTGGAAAACAGTGGTATACAAAGACACTTTGTATATAAAAATGCAAAAATCACATCTGTTTCCTCCAGACATGTCTGTTTTTTCCATAAACACTGAGTAAACACTGTCTTCTCATAAACTATTATAGGAATAATGTAACAGTATTATTTATAAATGCAGAAGATAATTAATACACAGAGCAATAAGCTGAATACACACAAAAAATGCAATGCAAGAATATGCAGTTGGTACAACTAATAGGAAGACTGCTTATTAAACAGTTTAAAACTGATGACATCGGCATTTTATAGATAACTAAGCAGTGTGAAAACCGATGCCAGCATTCAGTCGTTCAAGAGACTTAGAAGCTGTAGCAAATTTAACTCTGTTAAATCTGTTTCTGTTGATTATGTCATCCAACAGTTAAATAGTTTGTGGATGGTGTTGGAATGATCCTCATATATTCTGTTACTTTTGTGGTTGTTTTACAACAGCCAGTGTTGGGTACCCACCTATCCAGGACTCAAATCTCCCCTCAGCTATAAAACCAGTTGCTTATTGTGACCCATCTTCAGTGCTTTGGAAAGTTCTGACAATGATTAATTCTGTAATTATTTTTTAAAATACTGATAAATGAAGGCTTTTTTATTGACAGTTCAAAGAGAATTCTACTGTAAAGTTTGTGTTGCTTCACAATGGCAGCAAATTAGTTCCATTCCTATTGCTCACTCGTTTAAAAGGACTTTAAAGGAAACATATAGATCCGTGAGTAACATTCTTCAAAAAATTAAATATAATGATCACTGCTGTATTTTGTGTGGCAGCCTGAAGGTTATACTGATGCTTCTAGTACAACAAAGTGGTTACACAAAATTTCCTTGAGCAAATGCAGAACATTATACAAAGAAAGAATGGCCCGCTAGAGATAAATTTGTGATCGATATATAACATAATATAAATAATGAACCACTATTTAATCCTCAAAAAGTGTTGCTCCTCCCATTGCATAAAACTGGGACTCATTAAACAGTTCATTAGGGCCTTGGATGAAGATGGTGACTAACTACCTGTGTACTAAATTTCCTGCTCTTTCACATGAGAAGTTGAAAGCTGATATATTTAATGACCTGTGAATTAGGCTTCTATCAAGGAATTAGAATTAGAAGAATTCCTCAATGCCATGAAAACCATACAAAAGGATGCTTGTCTTGTTCACTCACTGTGATAAAAAGAATGGCTGACACAGATAAACAACAAAGAAAACAGATACGCTGTAAACAAAAGAGATGTGCCAGTGGAAAAACTCAGTCAAGGTAAGGAACACAGTCAATTCCGCTGTTAAGTAACAACTGGGATTTAACGCCATTACAAAAGAACACGGCTTAACCCATTGGGAGTGTACATATTAGTGCATTCTTAGTGCTAGTCCCCGGGTAAATAGGGAGGGTTGTGTCAGGTAGGGTATCCGGCGTAAAACTTTGCGGAATCAATAATGCGATTCAAAAGCAAGATTTTCAGACCGGCTCAGTCGAGGCCCGGGTTAACAACGACCGCCACTGGTACTGTTGCCCAACGAGGAGAGGAAGAAAGGGAAAAATGCTAAGAGGTGTTAGAGAGAGGTGGAAGGGTAGAAAAATAGAGGTGAGACTTGGAAATTTAAATGTGGGCACTATGACTGGTAAAGGGAGAAAGTTAGCTGACATCTTGGTAGCGAAAGGATGCCTGAAGAATGGAGAAGTGTATTGGTCCCAATTTTTAAGAATAAGGGTGCAGAGTGCAGAGCTGTAGAATTTAAGCACAAATGCATAAAGTTGATCAGTCACATCATGAAGATCTGGCATGTGACTTGGCATGTGTCTGAAATGTGGTGGAGCAGAAAAAAAGTAGAATATTAATTATAACGACCGGGGGCTCTCACAAAGAATGAAAGAAACAAACTAAAAAAGAAACAAATGCAATCTTGTCTGTCCCTCGCCAGGAGATAATATCTCAAAGGATATCCCCCTTTACATATCCATCGATATAAAAAGTCCCGGAATGTCACCACCTAACCAGATTAAATGGAATGCTGCAGAACAAGAAGCACAGCGGTGCTGACAGAGCGATGGCGTGACGACAAGTACTTTTGAAACGTCTGCCTAAGTAGTAGGCACTCCAGGTGCTCTTCATTCACTGTAATTGCCAGCACCATTATTTAAGTATTTGTTTCTACTGGTTCTGTAATTCCTGCGACACCGGGAAACTGAATTAGTTTAGCTGACTGTCACACGAACACTTACAGTGGGGTAGGTATAATTGTGAGAAAATTTAGGAATCAGTCCATCAGTACACGGGAGAACCTGGTCAATGACCTGAAGCTGTGCTTGGACCAAAGTCTCAAAGATGACCGTTAATAACACACTCTGGCATTATGGATTCAAATCCTTGGCAGTACATCGCCAAGAACAACGTCCCAACCATGAAGTGGTTGACAGGATAACTGCACCGTAGTGAAGGGAGGATGGATGGGGTCATGTATCGCAATATTTTGGCCCACAACCTCCTTTCCTCAGTAAGAGCATTGAAGATGGGCTGTGGCTGGATCTTCCATTATGACAATTACCTGAAACGCACAGCCAGGGCAACTAAGGAATGCTATAATAAGAAGTAGGGGTGGGAATCTCTAGGCACCTCATGATTCAATTCGATTACGATTCACAGGGCAACGATTATCGATGCATCTCAATTCGTTTATTTCTATACAGTTTTTTTCTTTACCATGTGACTACGTGAAACAAATCTATGGCATCAAAATAGGTCCTTAAATTTTGAGAACCAAAAAACAGAATCCGTAAGCAAAAAATTACATTTTGTAATAAAAACCAGTATGTAAACAGAATATTTTTGTTTGTAATTGTCTATTTTGAGTTTAATATTCTTGAAGTATCCGTTTTCGCTTACTTTGCACCTTTTCTCTGCTGTGCTCATCTCACTTTCACTTAAAAAAGTTTCTCGCTTTTAACTTTTAAACCCGATTTGATGGGGGGTGGGATCTAGGTAATTATTGGCTGCTGGAGTAAAGCCCCACCCACCAGATCATTCTACAGAGCCCGCTAAGTCAGCGAAAGAACGCCACTCTTTTACTCCGATTGGAAAATGGTCGGGAATAAACACAGGGAAGCTGTGTGTTTGTTTTCTTATATCAGCTAGTTATAACGATTATGCCTTTTAATAATGAGGCTTGGAGTCAGACTGCTAACTGGTTATCTAGGTAGAGTGTTAACTTAACTTACCTTAGTTTAGTTAACGTTACGTAGCTCAATCGCTTTGTCAAAAAAAGGTCCTGTTCTTACAATGTCCTAACGTAGAACATTTATACATTTATACATTGCGCCCTGCATAAAACAACGTTTAGGCTAAACTATATGATGTTTTGGCAGGTCAACAATAAACTTGAAATCGGAATTAAAATGTAAAATAAAATATACTGATATAGCTATATAAAATTATGTAATGAATGTCTGTTGCTGGGTGGTTTGTTCCAGCTTATTAAACCTTAACATTAAGTGTAAATATTATGCTATCAAAATATCACCTAGATTAACAAATTAGTAGTATGACTGTAAGCCTATACGACGAACTGTGCATTACTAAAAAAGATAATTGTTGAAACTATCTTCCCTGTGTTTATTCCCGACCATTTTCCAATCGAGGTTAAAGACTTTCGTGCTTTCACTGACTAAGCGGTCTCTGCAGAATAAGCTGGTGGGTGGGGCTTAACTCCAGCAGACAATGATTGCCTAGATCCCGTCCCACAGTCAAATCGGGTCCAAAAGTCAAAAGCGAGAAACTTTTTGAGGCAAAAGCGAGACTGAGAGAAGCACCACGGAGAAAAGGCGCAAAGAAAGCGAAAACAGATACTTCAAGAATATTAACCTCAAAATAGACTTTACAGAGCTCAGTGAGTGAGTGCTAATGTTTAAGTTCGTGTGTAAGAACAGAAGCTGGTCTACATGTTCAGATGCAAGTGTGCTCGATTATCAATTATTGACATTTGTTAATTAATTCAGAATCGTTAACGTCCGAACCGCGATGCATCTAAAAATCTAAATTTTCCCCCACCCCTAATAAGAAGCATTTCAAAGTCCTGGTCTGGCCTAGCCAGTCTCCATACCTGAACCCAATAGAAAATCTTTGGAGGGAGCGCAAAAATCAGTGTTGCCCATTGACAGCCCCAATACCTGAAAGATCTGGAGAAGATCTGTATGGACGAGTAGGCTATAATCGCTGCTACATTGTGTGCAAACTTGGTCAAGAACTACAGGAAACATCTGGGCTCTGTAATTGCAAAGGGTTTTTGTACCAAATATTATCTGTTTTGATATGATCTGTTTTTTTATTGCATTTTCTGGATTTTTTTTTAGATTCCCTGTCTCTCATAGTTGAAGTTTACCTATGATAAAAATCTACAGACCTCTTCATTCTTTATAAGCAAACAGGCAGTGCATCAAATACTTATTTTTATAAATATACATACATATGTCTCACCTTTAAATTGTCACAGTATGCGTTCTCAACCTTTCTTATCAAGGCATCCAAAAGTGTACAAGACTGCAAATCCATGTCTGGCTGCAAAGATGGGCTACCCAGAATCTTCTCACTGCAAGACAAAGTACACAGAAATTTGTGTAAGCATTATATTATTGCTATATAAAACAAAATCAAATTTAATTGAAATATTTAATGTGCTTTCTTACCTGTGATAGCTTTTAATGAACTCTAGTATTAACTTAACATCTTTAGGTTCAGTGACAGTCTGCAGAAGATATTTTATGTGTTCTCCAACAAACTTGTGGCACGATGAAGCATATGTCTCAAAGACTTTAAAGCTTGGTGGATATAAGTTCACCAGATCTGCCTTTACCTTCTCCAAATGCTCCACAATCGTTGTACCCAGAAGCTCTAACTGTACTGCACTCTGGGAAGGACTTTGCTTAAAACTTTCCAGGTAGACACCATTAAATAATTTCATTACACCATCTTGGACTGCTGACGTCCAAAGAAATCTCCATTCTTCTGCATCTTGTCGCTTTTCCTCCTCTTGGATGATAGAAGCTACAACCACCAGTAGGTTTTTGTTGAGACAAGGCAGGTTAGAAGACTGGTGGACAATTTCAGTCACTTTGTCCTTCAAAGTCTTGTAGAGCAGATTCAAGTTTGTTTCTTTATTAGCAAATTCCACTGAAGAGGCTCTCTCACAATCATCTCGCTCACGCTGAACTTCCAGCCGAAGAGACAGCAGATTTAAATAAGCCTCTTTCAAGAGCTTGTCCTGAATGAGTGTGTTAATTTCCATCACTATAAACAGGCATGCAAGACAGAACTAAGATTAAGATTTTTAGGGCATTGTAGGGTACACTCACACACGCATGCTGTGCTTTAGAGACACCAATTGACCTAACATCTTTGGACAGTGTTAGGAAATCAGAGCACCTGGAGTAAGCTCACACAGATATGCAAACTCCACACAGAAAGAAGCCAGACCACCTCTAGTTGGGATTAAACCCAGGAACGTCTTGGTCTGAGGCAGCAGTGCTTCCTACCAAGCCACTGTGCAGATAGGGAGTTTAGTCATTACGTTTTAATTATTAATACACAATATTATGATTCTACAAGATTATAGAATTACATTGTGGTACACTTGGAAAGTTGAGGAATGCTCAAAAAACACCTGTTTGAAACATTCCACAGATGAACAGGTTAATTGGAAACAGGCAAGTGTCATAATTGGGCATAAAGGGCATCCCCGAAAGGCTCAGTAGTTCAGTCCAACAGTTTAAAAACAACGTTTCACAATGTTCATCTACAGTCCTTAATATCATCAAAAGATTCAGATAATCTGGAGAAATCTCTGCAAGTAAGCAGCAAGGCAGAAAACCAACATTGAATTGATCCCTCAGGCAGCACTGCATTAAAACTGACATCATTCTGTAATGGATATTCCCACATGGGTTCAGAAACACTTCAGAAAACCATTGTCAGAGAACACAGTTTGTTTCTTAATCTACAAATGTAAGTTAAAACTCTACCATGCAAAACATCAACAACACTCAGAAATGCCGCCAGGCAATACTCTGGCCCGAGATCATCTGAGAAGACACCTGACGTCTGTGCAGGCGTGCCTTGGTTGTGCACACCTGTCCCGGATCAGCGAGGACTATTTATAAGCTTTGCCCACGTTCATGCGGTGCGAAGCTTTCCTTGTTATCTGTTATGATTTGTACTTTGTTTTATTTTCGACACAGGTGAGGTAGGATCTTCTATTGTCGTTTTCAGCCCTTTGATCCTGCCCACCTGTTGTCCATTATGTTTTTGTTCTGTTTTACGTTCAGTTTATTCAGTTACAATAAACCTGGTTTTTCCCGCACGTCGCGTTTGCCTCCGACTCTTTCATCATTCGTGACACTTATTAAGTGTTGTTAAAAGGAATGTAACACAGTGGTAAATATGCCCTTGTCCCAATTTTTGGAACGCATTACTGTCATCAAATATAAGATGAGTGAATATTTGCAAAAAACTATTAAGCTTATCCATTACAACATTAAATATATTGTCGTTGCAGTGTATTAAACTGAATATAGGTTGAAAAGGATTTGCAAATCATCATATTCTGTTTTTTTATGTTTTACAAAACACATACAGGCAACGAAGTGTGGTGGCTTAGTGGTTAAGGTACTGGACTAGACTATGCACCAGAAGGTCCAGGGTTCAAATCCCACCTCTGCCAAGCTACTACAGTTGGGTCCTTAAGCAAGGCTTTTAACCCAAATGTGCTTGGATTGTAAGACTGTATGAAATGTAAGCTGCTCTGGATAAGGCTGTCTGCTAAAACACATTATGGTAAATGTGTTAAAAAATAATTACCTGACAACGGTATTGAGGGAATCTCTTGGTCAAAGAAAACACAGGCAGTATCTTTACTGTCATTTGTATTCAGCATGCCAGATTCTGGAACAGACTCTGGGATTTTTTTGAGAGATTTATTCCTTTGTGGTCCAGTAAAACTTTTTCTCAATGTTGAGAACCTAGATAAAAAGGGTCCACCTGCTGTTGAAGAAGGGTCAAAACAAGGAGTGACTAACATAACACAAACTGTATTTCTGAATTATTAATAAATAACAAAACAAAGTGTATGATTTACATCAATATTGAGGATTCTGTCATTTCAACACAATTATTAAAATTGATATGTAAAATATATCAAGTGCATAAAACTCACTTTCCTTATTCATTTATTCTCCAGGTTTTATAGGAATAAATAATGGACTTTTGGTGATGATGTAACATTTACCATGCATTTCAGAGGACGGAGACAGGGTTGTGTCCTTTGTCCCTGGTTCTTCGTTTTCTTTTTTCTTGCTTACGAACTTCCTGATCAAAGATCGTATCACAGAACCACCTGCCCCTTTTTCATCTTCCTTTAAAGGTGCTGGGTTTGGCGAGACCTCTTCTTTATATTTGCTTTCATCAGCTGTGGGAACTGCATTTTCTGTTGTTTCACGTTGTGCCATTGTGAACCAACTTTTATACTATATTACAAATAAGACCTTTAAAATTACATACTTTTAATGAAAATAGTATTTATAAAATGCATGAAGGTGGTTTATGTATGTATGTATCTATATATCTATCGTACAAAGTTTTTCACGTTGAGCTCGTAGCTTTAAACCAGTCATTTATTTCTTCATGACATCAAGTCCTATAAAACTTAAAGCTAGTGATGGTCAAATGTCAGATTGCTTTTAGAAGGCATATCAGTTGTAATGCCCTTTACCAACCCTAATGATTAAAAACTGTTAAATGATTCATTACTAACAGTGGGTATTGTTTAGCAACTATCATAAAGTAACACATTTTAAAACACTTATCTTGTTTTAAAATGCATTCCTACATGTAAACGTAAAATCTGGAGAGATATGAAAAAATAGGAAATAGAATAGGAATAGGAATAGGAAAGAGAGAGACACAATCTTAGAAATGAATGGCACATCTTAAACGGTTAAAAATACAGTTAATCTAAAAGCGTTAAACATTGTTTATGTGTTATTTACAACAACAACATTCAGTAAGCAAAAACACCAAATTCTAATTTGTATGGTAAGTAGAGACCTTACCTCTGAGCTGTTTTGCTGTTGGCATACTAATTTTATTTTCACTTTCACCTGCAACACACCTATTGCGTAGACTAAGGGCAGGACAAAGCAGTGCTGGAATAATACTATAATAACATCCGGATACCAAATTGAATAAAAAGAACACCCAGTAGCTTTTAAACACGGTCCTTTAAAAAACACAAGTAAACCACCCGTAATTGGTTTTGGGCTTAATGTCAATTTAATCGCCCTTCATTTGGAAACAGACTACTTTAATTTACGCTTACATTTCCAGCTCCTTAAATTTTCCTCATTTAATTGCTAAAACAGATCGTTCTGTGTAGTGATTCTGGTGTTTTTTTCAGGTTTCTTTAACAATTACGCTGTTTAAAAAAGACCATGGGTGTCAATGATTCTGGAGCTGACTGATTCCTAATTTTGTGAGCAGTATATTTAGATAGTCTAAGTTAACTTTTGGATGTCCAGATGTAACCACAAGTTTTGCAAAACCTTCGCATTTCTGGCCTGTGTTGACTAAAGCATGTTTCCTTTAAGGGTCATTGTCGTTTTACCACTGACAGCCTTAACAACTTCTCGTTTTAACCCTACTGACAGTTCTCGGATTCGGAACATCCATGCACACGCTGTAAAACATCTTCAGTTATCAATATTGATAAACGAAAAGTCTGTCCAATGCTTTTATTCTGCCTGGCATAAAGCGCTATAACAATAA
The DNA here is from genome assembly GCA_033117975.1 of Parotocinclus spilosoma. Lineage (NCBI taxonomy): Eukaryota > Metazoa > Chordata > Actinopteri > Siluriformes > Loricariidae > Parotocinclus > Parotocinclus spilosoma. Next base: position 13,251 of record JAVSBV010127184.1, read on the forward strand.
ATAGCCACTGTACCTGGCCGAGAAGTTTAGGGGTTTTTTTTCAGGATCAGAACGTACACGCCTACATGCAGGCTTTGGTTAAGCAGAAAACGAAAGAGACCTGGCCACAGGTATCCGCTGCACCTACAGGACAGACTGCGGTAAGTGTTCGCAAATCCGCTCATATATTAATGACTGTGATTCTTGTATAACAAAACGTCGTAATGACCAGTTGTAGTCTTAAAACCAAGCCCACTGTAACGTGTCCTTACCTTGCCCTTATCGTTGTAGGCGTGTTCGGTCTTGCAAACGTGAAGGTTACTGAGATTAACTCGCTGTGAACCTGGCTGTGACTTAGAACACGGATCTTTCTGGCTTAGTCCGTAGTTCCGTAGACGTATTTTGGTTTTATACAGTGAAGTTTAGAAAGTTATACAACCATTTAGTCACCATAGCGCACAGATGAAATGATATAACGTTTTTCTGCCATAGTTAGTTTCCTTAATGCTGACTTATGGTTCATTATGACTGGGAGTAAGCACTCAAGAGTGCATTTACTGCAGAAACTGTATTGTAGTAGATACAGCTCAACAACAGATGTCCTGAATCCGTCCTACCTATCGAACTGTCCTACCTAGTGCTACAGCGCACGCGCAGATCACTTCACTTCAGCGTTCTGATATTTCGATCATTTCACGCTACTCGCGAGCGCGTGTTTAGGATTAAATGGTTAGTGTCGCAATAGATAGATTATAACAGATTTGTTTTCTTAAGTCGCACTTTGTTTTAAGTGTTAATTGTCAAGTATTTATGTATTTATTTAATGTATTATTTAGCGTTTTTTTCAATGTATGCGTCCTAAAAGCATATCTAAATGTTAGCCGTTTACATACATGTAGCGTGATGATTGATGCTTGTCTCTTTTACAATGGGTAGGATAGATTTATAGTCTAAAATACCTTATCAGAATGCACTATAAATAGAGGTAGTTCATTGATTAATCATTATCTTCTGCTTAATAGACATGGGGTCTCGGGTCTCTCTGGGTGCAAGGAAAGGAGCAAACCTATTAATTATCCATAATCCATTGTGGGGCACACACACAGTCATACACTAAAATCCACTTTAGAGACACCAGTTAACCTAACACACATCTCTTTGGACTGTGGGAGAAATCTGGAGTAAACCCACGCAGGGGGAGAACATGCAGACTCTACAGGATGGACCCAGATCGCTCCACCCTGGGATTGATCTCGGGACCTTCTTGCTGTGAGGCAGTGGTCCAAGCCACCGAACCATGCATTGTGCTGCCCAAATAGAGGTAGTTGATTCTGATAATGTAATTTAGTCTATAAATCTGTCCTACCCATAGTTTTCAGAGAGGTAGTGCATTCTGATAAGGTAATTTAGTCTATAAATCTGTCCTACCTAAAACTTTAATAGAGATCATGTTATACTTCTGTTATCTGCTTAGTGTGGTCAGGACAGCCGGTATATAGCTTGCAGCACAGGGCACAAAGCAGGTACATCCATATACAGGGCGCCAATCCATTCTAGGGTACATACATTCATACACGCAGTCACACAATAAGGGCACTTTATGAACACCAGTTAACCTAATATGCATGCCTTTGGAATGTGGGAGGAAACCGGAGTAAACCCACGAGGTCACAGGGAGGGCATGCAGACTCCACACAAGTCCAAGGTTTGATTTGAATCAGGATTGACTGCACCACCATTCTGCCCACTTTTCATATGTGATTTTATTTTATTTTAATTATTGAAATTATTTACTGGAAGAGCAAAATAAAAAGGAAATAAATAATAAAATAAATTATCTCAGAGCTGATACAACAATTGCAAACATTATGTCATCAGAAACTGGGCCTGTGGTAGCTCAGCGATTAAGGTACTGTACCATAGAAAAGAGGGTCCAAGTTTAAATTCCATCTCTGTCAAGCTACCACTGTTGGACCCTTGAGCAAGACCGTTAACGCACTGTTGTTTGGTGTAACAGATAATTGCTAAAATTGTATCAATTGTAGGTCGCACTGACTGAAGATGTAGAAAAAAATGTAGACATAGATTCACTTAAATTTTTGTATTAATTTCTGTGTTTTGATAAGTATGAGTTTTTACATAATATTTTGGTGTGGATAAATTGACCTGTCTGAACTGTAACATTATTCATTAGATTTATTTCATTGGAGTGGCTCGGTGGGTAGCACTGCTGCCTCACAATATGAAGGTCCCGGGTTCAATCCCAGGGTGGAGAGACCTGGGTCCTTTCTGTGTGGAGTCTGCATGTCCTCCCCGTGTCTGCGTGGGTTTACTTCGGGTACTCCGGTTTCTTCCCACAGTCCAAAGACATGCGTGTTAGGTTAATTGATTAATCCAAATTGGCATTGACTTGTGTATATATGTGACTGTTGAGATGAACTTGTGTATGGATCTAACCTTGTGTGTGTCGCTTACATGGCCACTGATGCTGATAGCGATGTTAAAGAAGCCAAATAAATACATAAAAATATTTAATTGGATTGCATTCTTTCTCTCTCTGTAAAGAGTCTCTAGACCCTGTTTAGGATTAAAGAAGAAACAGTCTCTGAGTTTCACTTTACACATCATAACTGGTAAGATCACATTTTGTTGTGACATTTTAAGTACTGGACAAAGTTTCTTGGAAAATTTCCACTTAACTTATGCAGAGCTTTATCACATTTTTTTGATATATTTTAACACTGCATTGCATCGTTAATGTAAAGTAAAGTGTGTAGTGATGTGTACACTGTTTACATCGCCACCTGTTGTCATATGTGACATGTTTTCAGTAAACAAGAAATCCCAAGATCATGCTGAACTTGTTGAAAAGGACAGATTACTCCATTACCCGATATATGTCAAAATACCTTTCAGTCTGTAAACCAATCATACTATTACACTTTCGTTAACTTGCATTATTTATTTTTTCTCTTAAGCTCCTGTTGGTTACAGATCTGTTACTGACCTAATGGCAGATAATGGTAAAGGGCAAATAGATGAAACCTATCAAACTAGTGAAGTTATACCAACCGATGAGTATGATCGCCTAAGTGAAATGATGGCAAATAGCAGGAAAGACAAAAATGAGAAGAAGCATGGACTTATGAGGTCTGTCAGAAACAGCATGAGACGAGTTGGAGAAATTAGTCCTCTGTCCAAAAAAAACACAGTGATATCTGTCAAAACTAAGACAACAAATACAGAAAGTGACATTACTAATACACCAGATTCTCCAGTTCAAAATCCAACTCTGGCAAGTAAGTACCAGTTTTTTTAATGTTGTAAAAATGTTCATATTTATTTCTCAAGACAAGGCTAGTGGTATCATGTAAGTTTCCATAGGTTATATTGGTGTTTCTTCAATGAAATATAATTATACAGGGGTGTGCCATATCATATTGTTCGCAATAATAAAAAAATGTCAAACAATATAACATTTTTATACACTATAAAACATCCATATCGTGATATTCCGACATGTTTACCTAATGATATTTACGGCGGCTCTCTAGCCACCTCTCTGGACTCTCGGATAGGATTCTTTTTGTGTTATGCCTGACCCCCTTTGTGTTACTAAAAGTGTTTTCGTTACTTTACGTTGTGGTCTGTCTGTGGGTTTCACATTATGGGCTCTGGAATTAAACCCTGTAGGGTCCTGGGGATTTTGCAAGACCAGGAATGGTCTTGTGAGATCCTCGAGACACCCAATCGTAACAGTCACTTTCACACTTTCTCATACTGGACATTCCAAGTTCAACATTACACAGCATGGCAAAGAACCCTCTGAGAAAAAAAGAATTTGAAAAAAAGACATTCTGAGCGTAAGCTGCAGCATTGTGGCCAAGACCAAACAGCAGTTTACCAGTTTAACTTAGAATAGGCCTTGCTATTTTGGACCAAAGAAGCAGAGTGCACATGCTCAGCATCATATCCAGAGGATTACTTTTGAATCACTGTATCAAACTGGCCTGTATGGCTGTCCTCCCAAAAGGAGCTCTGCTGTCCAGTTTCTAAAGAGAGGAAATCATTCTCTGCTTCTTTTTGCCACAGTACATATTGGCATGCATGGTTCCCTCAATGAACTGTAGCTCCCTACAGCCAGTAGCACCCAAATGCACCCTAACCATGACATTTCCACCACCACACTTGACTGTAGGCAAGACAAGCTTGTCCTTGTACTCCTCACCTAGTTGCCACCACACAGCTTGACACCATCTGAACCAAATACGTTTATCTTGTCTTATCAGACCACAGGACATGGTTCTAGTAATCCATGTCCATAGTCTGCTTGTCTTCAGCAAACTATTTGCAGGCTTTCTTGTGAAGAGTCATCTTTAGAAGAGTATTCATTTAGGGACAACAGCCATGCAGACCAATTTGATACACTGTGCAGCATATGGTTTGAGTACAGACAGGTGTACCCCCCACCCCTTTAACTTCTGCACCAATGCTGGCAGCAATTTGCATCTATTTTCAAAAGAAAACCTGCAAAATGTGCACTTCTTTGGTCGACTATGGCAACACCTGAGACCTTGTAACAGTAACGAGTCACATGATATCGGAGATGGAAAATGGCTAATTGGGCACAATTTGGACATTTTTACTTAGGGGTGAAAGACATTAAAGGGGTGAAGACATTAAATGTTGTGTGTTGAGTTATTTTGAGGGCACAGCAAATTAACAATGATATCTAAACTGTAGACTGACTACTTTACATTGTTTCAAAGTGTGATATCTTCAGTGCTGTCCCATGAAAATACAGTGCATCCGGAAAGTATTCACAGTGCTTCACTTTTTCCACATTTTGTTACGTTACAGCCTTATTCCAAATTG
>JAVSBV010127195.1:0-18103 GCA_033117975.1 Parotocinclus spilosoma
ACATGATTTCCAACTAAGAAGTATTCTTCTCCTGGCCAGCAGGAGCGAGAAAGCAATACTGTCCCGTTCTCTGGAGGTCCATCGGGTTCTATCGAGAGGGACACTAAAAATGGCCAATTAAGGACATTGCTCCAACTGTTTGTTAAATACCGACGATAGGGAAGAGAACACAAAATCCCAGAATTTTCCCAGCTTGGGACATGACCAAAACATGTGATAAAGTGTTCCTGGATCCCCATTACATCTGGGACAGTTGGGATTTACTTCTGGATAGATTTGGCTAATTTGGCATTACAGAAATGAGCTCTATGCACAACCTTTAATTGCATCAAATTTAATCTAGGGCAGGAGGATGAGGAATTAACCCTATCCAGAGCTCTCGCCCACCATTCATCCCCCAGCCCGAACCCTAGCTCTTCCTCCCATCTAGCCTTAGCTTTGGACCTTGTAATAGTACTCAAGGACAAAATTTTATTATACAAAATGGAGATAGCTCCTCTCTCTACTTGTAGGGTAAAAAAAAATTCCCAGGGAAGTGAAGGAGGGCGGTCTGGGAATGAGGGGAAAAGGGCTTCCGCACAATGACGAACCTGAAGAAAACGAAACATATCGGTTCTGTGGAGACCAAAATTTGTACTTAATGCCTCGAAGCTACAGAAGGCATTTTCGTAAAGGTCTCTAAAGGTACAAATTCCCAGTCGTTTCCAATTTTGAAATTTAGTGTCTGTAGCTGCAGGCGTAAACAGATAGTTCTCACATATTGGACTTAATATAGAAGCCTGATAGAATTTAAGTGTTTTGCGAAATTGGACCCAAATTTTTAGAGAGGATATAACACACGGATTTTTTGAAAATCGGAAAGGAGAAATGGGAAGGGAGGAGAAGACGGCAAGATGAGGATTCCATATTACACCAGTCTAAGAGAGGGTGTTTAAACCAAAGGGCCATTTTCTGAATGTTAGCTGCAAAATAATAAAATAGAAGGTTGGGGAGGGCCAACCCCACAGAAGGTCGGGGGCCCTGAAGAATCCCCCTCCTAATGCATGGGACCCTCCCTCCCCAAATAAAACTAGTAATAACCTTATCCAAAGATGTAAAAAAGTATTTGGGCAAGAACATCGGAAGGCATTGGAACAAAAATAAACATTTAGAGAGGACATTCATCTTAATGCATTGCACCCTACCGGCTTTTCCATCTTAGTAAGTCATTGTTCACTCTAGTGACTAAGGGAGAGAAATTAGCCTCTTGAAGGTTGGAAATTTTACATCTAATATTAACCCCTAGGTACTTAAACCCATTCGCCGCAAGTTTAAAGGGAATATCGTTTTGAGCTATTGCAAGAGCTGCTGTATTTATTGGGTAAAATTCATTTTTGGAGAGATTAAGCTTATAACCAGAGAACGATCCAAATCTTTTCAGAATGGCGAAAATGCTAGGAATGGCTGCGGCGGGATTGTTAACATAGATTAGAAGGTCATCAGCATATAGGGAGACTTTGTTCTCAATCCCATATCGAGTTACACGTCTTATGGTGGGGGCCATTTTAATAGCTATTGAAAGGGGTTTAATCACCAGTGCAAAAATCAGTGGCGGCAGAGGACATCCCTGCCGTGTGCCTCTAAATAGGCAAAAATAATCTGAATAGTTTGAGTTAGTGTGTACTCGGGCCGATGGAGCTGTATAAAGTAGTTTTATCCAAGAAATCAATTTACTTCCGAATCCAAACTTTCTGAGAGCAAAGAACTAGAATTCCCACTCTACACGGTCAAAGGCCTTCTCTGCGTCTAAAGAAATGACTGCTTCTGGGACTTGTAGGTCATCAGGGGTGTGTAATACATTGAGGAGTTTACGAATGTTGGAAGATAATTGCCGTCCTTTGATAAATCCTGTCTGATCTTCTGAAATAATAGAGGGGAGAACATGTTCAATGCATTTCGTTTGCATTCGTTTGCACAAAATTTTGTGTTCATTACAGAGTAAACTTATAGGGCGATATGAACTGCAAAGAGTAGGATCCTTATCTGTTTTAGCGATGAGAGTAATAGTGGCCTGAGTCAGTGATGGTGGCAAACAACCTCTGCTTAGAGACTCATTAAAGACCTCCAGCAGGATTTGGGAACAGCAAATCATTGAATTTCTTAAAGAATTCTATTCCGAATCCATCGGGCCCAGGAGTTTTCCCACTATTGAGGGATCTAATAGCATCAGCTAGTTCAATTAAAGTGATGGGACAGTCTAGTTCGTCAGCCCGAGCCGACTCCAACATAGGAATTTTTATCTCATTCATGAATGAATGCATGGCAGAAATATTGGATGGGCCCTCTGAAGTATAAAGTGAGGAGTAGTAGTTCTTAAAAATGTTGATGTCGCTGGGGGAAGATATTACATTACCATGGGGATCCTTAATTTGATGAATCAACCTGGAAGCTTCCTGCCTCCATAATTGATGAACCAGCAGCCGACCACTTTTTTTCGCCATATTCATGAAAAAATGCAAAATGGTTGCATTTGCATGTCTGGTGGAGAGCAAGTTAAATTCAGTTTGGAGATCTAATCTCTTTTTTAGTAGCTCAGGGGTCGGATTTAAAGAAATCTGGCCATCCAGATTTAGTATAGATTTAGACAGTTCACCTAGTTTCTTCAAATTGGACCTCCTAATATACGCTGCATAAGAAATTATTTCGCCTATAATCACTGCCTTAAGCGTCTCCCAAAGCACTGATTAAGTGACTGAATCAGATTTGTTAGTTTCCAAGAAGAATCGGATAGACTCTGTAATCTTGGTACAGAAACTTTCATCAGAAAGTAGACTAGGATTAAAGCGCCATTGGGGGGGGGGTCTCTTTGGTAATCAACGAACTTCAGCTCCATTAGCAGAGGGGCATGGTCTGAGATGACTATGGCTAAATAATCTATCCGGTTAAGTTGTCGCAGAAGCTCCCGGCTAATAAAGAAATAGTCTATTCGGGAGAAGGAGCCGTGTATCTGGGAAAAGAAAGAATAAGACTTCAGTTGAGGACAAAGTGCCCTCCATGGATCTATACAGCCACTTTCCTCAGTGAATAGAGAGAGTGAAGAGGCCATACTAGACGTCTTAGTGGACGTTTGTCTTGAGCGGTGTAAAAAAGGATCAATTACACAATTGATATCGCCCTCTAGGATTAATTTATGTGTGTTTAAGTTTGGGATAATAGACAGCAATCTATCCATAAACTCTGCATCGTCCCAGTTAGGTGCATAGATGTTAACCAATATGACTTGGGTGTGGAAGAGAGTCCCCACCACTATGACATACCGCCCGTTTTGGTCAGATATAGTACTAGAGGGAATAAAATTTACTATTTTGTTGACCGCTATGGCTACTCCTTTTGCCCTACTATTATAGTTAGAGTGAAACACCTGATTAATCCATGATTTGCATAATTTACTGTGCTCAAATTTAGAAAGATGGGTTTCTTGTAAAAAAGCAATGTCAGTATCCAAAGATTTAAGGTGATTAAATACCCTTGTGGCCTTGTTTCGAGATTGTAGGCCCCTAACGTTCCAGGAGACAAAGTTAACAGTCCCCTTTGAACTACGTACCATCTTTCAAATGAATAGTTTTGAGCAATGCCAGAGAACATGGACTGAACTGCAAGAAAAAGCTGAGGACCTTAGAAGCTGACAGCTGAAGGAAAAGGGGGGGAAAAAAGGAGAAGAGGAAAAAAATAAAATAAAATAAAACAAATAAGTAAAAAATAAAACTGAAAAAAAAGGAGAGACAAACAACCCCCGCCGTCGGGAAAGATCCGCGCTGAAATCCTGGAAAAATCTGAGATTGTTGCCTCGGTAGCATACACCTTCTCTGCTTTTTCGGAGGACATACATCTTGTCCTGGGACGAATGGAAGAGCATAATAAAAAGCCTTGGTCTTTTGATGCTTTCACCGCCTGCCGCCGCTGATCATCCCAGCCGATGTGCTCTGTCCAGTATGGGCTGGTGTTGAAAGCAATCTGCGCCGAAAACTTCCGTCAAAAGCTCGGACATAAAGCGTGTCGGGTCGGAGCCTTCCATATTCTCAGGGATCCCGCTAACTCTCAAATTAGAGCGTCGAGAACGGTTTTCCATATCCTCTACCTTGTTTAAAACCATGGAATTGTTCTTTACAAGCGACTCGCACTGTTTTTCCAGCACAATAATTCTGCTACTTTGGTCCGAGGCTGCTGCTTCAAGGGTTTTAATACTCCCAGCATGAGCATCCAGCGTCAAACGTATTGACTCAAGGGTGTCCGTAATAGGCTGTACTGCTTTGGGGAGAGCCATCGTATGTTCCAGAACTAGAGAGCCTTTCAGTTTCTCTAGAGCTGGCAGAAACCATGCTGGAGCTTCGCTTGGGATAGCTTTGGTGCTAACTGATGTAGCAGGCCTCTTTGGAGAACACGCAGCCTCGTGAACAGGGTTGTCCGAAGCGGCAGCCGTGGGGCCGGGTGGAGTGTTAGCTTGGCACCCTGTGCTAGCACTAGCCGCTAGCGACTGTCCAAAGTAGGTTGAGTCCGAGCGGACATAGGCGTACCTTTTTGTAGACCTCTATCCCTTAGCGGTCTCGACATCTCTCCGTGTTTCAATGTAACAAAGAGGGGGTTGCAAAAGAGAAAAAAAAGGAAAAGACCAACTTAGTGGCCACTAATTTTGGTACTTTTTGTGTGTTGTCGCGGGAGTGGGTTCTAACCTACGTCTACCCGCGGCGCATTAGAAACCGGAAGTCTTCCAAACAACAGTATTTCTAATGTAGGTAGTAAAAGGTCACATAGAAGTTGTATAAGTGGCAAGTCAAGCACACATTCTGCCAGGGTGTTGGTCCAGGCAGACAGGGCAGCGTTAGATGCTCGCCAATCTCTCTTAAGGGAGAAACATGCCATTGAGGAGCAGGAGCAACAGCTGAGTAGAAGAAAGGAGCAGCTTGATCTACATGCAAAGTTGGCTGCATTAGAAGCTAAATTAGCTGTGCTACACGACTCAGACAGGAGGAGTCACTCAGCAGCTCCATCAGACGGCATGAACTCTTATTTGCTCAAGGGGAAAAAGAAAGTGGTCGACTTTAATCCCAATGCAATGGAGTTTCAACCTGTTATACCACAACAATTACAGCAAGGCCTAATACCACCTAACAGCATACTGTCAACAGAAGCATGTAGAAAGCAACTGAGCAGTGGTGTAATGATGTCTTCAAACAACACACTGTCCCTCAGCTTCAACATGGAGTATCATATGGAGCACATCAACAGCATGCAATGGCTGCACAACCACTTTCTACCAGTAATGCATTACACAACACAATACACTCACATGACTTACTGGAAATCATGCAAAGGCAAAATGACATCACAGCCGGTTTATGAACAGCGCATCTCATTGTTACCATCCAGAGAGATACCAGTGTTCGAAGGGGACCCTCTCCAGTTTCGGCCATTTATGAAGGCCTTTGAACAGGGCGTGGAGAGTAAGGCTGGAAAAGGAGACTGCCTTTACTATTTAGAACAGTTCACGAGAGGTCAGCCCCAAGAATTGGTGCGTATGCCAGCATATGGTGCCGGAGCATGGTTATGTAGTGGCAAAGGGCCTCCTCACTGAACACTTTGGCAACCCTTACAAGTTGGAAACAGCCTATATGAAGAAAGCTTTGGCCTGGCAAGCTATTAAAGCAGAGGATATGAAGGCACTGCAGGCCTACTCCTTGTTCTTACGTGGCTGTTGTAACGTCATGCAGGAGCTGAGTTATATACAAGAACTTGACATGCCTGTAAACATGAAGACCATTCTCTCTAAGCTGCCATTTAAATTGAGAGAACAGTGGCACACCACAGCACATAACATCATGGAGAAAACTAAATACAGAGCCCACATCTTCGACCTGGTGCAGTTAATTGAACGGCGTGTAAAAATTCTGAGTGACCCCTTGTTCGGCGATATACTGGATCCACCCTCCATCTCATCTATAACAAAGTCGCCGTTAAAAATTCAAGTCACAGCACAGGGACAATGTAAGGGGAAACATTGTTGCTGCAATGGATGTGGCTGATGGCAAGGGCCAAACTCAGGGCGTGGATGAAGTGAAATGTCTGTGCTGTGATCGTCGCCATCTGGTGAAGGAATGCAGGCAATTCAGAGGCAAGAAACACAAGGACAAAATTCTTCTCTTGAGGCAAAAAGGAATTTGTTTCGCCTGTTTGCGAACTGGACACATGAGCAAAGACTGTGAGCAGCGCTTGACATGTCAAATCTGTGGAAAGGCTCATCCAACTGTGCTTCATATTAAACAGCAACAGACCACAGAACACTCAAAGGATTTTGCTGACACCCAGCAGTCCTCCAGATAAACATGTGGGTATACAGGGGCCGGTAGAGACCAATGTGTACTGTCCATTCTGCCTGTGAAGCTGAAAGCTGCAAAGGGAAGCCCAATTATAACAACATGTGCCTTCCTAGATCCTGGTAGCTCAACTACATTTTGCTCTGAACATCTTATGCAAAAAATGAAACTCTCAGGCAAGAAAATCAGCTACCTGTTAAGGACAATGGGACAGGAAAAGGTTGTTCCGGCATATGCCCTGTCTGGTCTAGAGGTGTCTGAGGTGGACAATGACAACTTCTATCCCTTGCCTGAAGTCTTCACACAGAAGAAAATGCCTGTTACTGTGGAGAACATGATTACCTTTAAGGATCTTGCTAGGTGGTCCTATCTGTCGAAAGTGCGTATCCCAAGCATGAAGGCTAATGTTGATCTGTTGATTGGTGCTAACGCACCCAGAGTATTAGAGCCCTGGGAGGTCATCAATAGCCGTGACAATGGGCCCTATGCCATCAAGACCGTGCTAGGATGGGTAGTCAATGGCCCACTGAGTGGAAGCAGTGGCGCGCCAGCACCCTCTGCCACAGTGAACTACATCTCACTTCAAAAATTGGAACAAATGCTTGTAAGTCAATACAACCACGACTTTAGTGAAAAGGCTTTGGAGGAAAAGGAAATGTCCAGAGATGACATCAGGTTTATAGAAACCATGGATCAATCATCAAAGCTACTGGATGGAAAATACTGTATGAAGTTGCCTTTAAAGAGGAAAGCGGTTTCTTTTCCCAACAACATTGCCACGGTGAAGCAGAGGATGCAGGGCCTAAGGAAAAGGTTCCTCAGCAGCAAAGACTTGCACCAGGAGTATGCTGAGTATGTGAATGCCCTTATCAGTAACAACTATGCAGAACCTGTGCTACTGCCAAAGCTTCAAGGCAAACCTGGTAGAGTGTGGTACATCCCTCATCACTGAGTCCACCACCCAAGGAAAGGTACCCTTCGTGTAGTGTTTGACTGTGGTGCCACCTACCAAGGAGCATGCTTGAATAAAGAGCTGCTTCAGGGGCCTCACCTCACAAGCTCATTACTGGGAGTCCTGCTGCGCTTCAGGGAGGAATCTCTGGCATTCATGGGGGACATACGGGCGGTGTTCCATCAAGTGAAGGTCGCTGAGGAACACGGAGATTTTCTTCGGTTCCTGTGGGGGCCGAACGGAGACCTCACTCAGGAGCTGAGGCAATATAGAATGACCGTGCACTTGTTCGGCGCAGTATCTTCGCCAAGGAAAAATGCGGATGACCACCAGGCTGAGTTCCCTGCCACTGTATGTCAGTCTGTCAAGGAAAACTTTTATGTCGACGATTACTTGAAAAGCTCTGCCACCGAAGCAGATGCCATTCAGACAATCAAGGACCTGACTGCACTGTGTCAGAAGGGAGGATTCACCATGGAGAAGTTTGTCAGCAACCGCCGTGGTGTCTTACAAGCCATTTCATCAGAAAGAAGGGCTAAGGATCTAAAGGAACTGGACCTTGACTGGACAGCGACATATGGCAAGGTTGTTAGAGCCCAACTTCATCATTTTGCTGACGCCAGCGAAGTTGGATATGGAACTGTGACATACCTGAGGATGTTGAACGAGCAAAGTCAGGTACAGGTTTCCTTTCTCCTTGGTAAAGCCAGAGTAACACCACTGAAAGCGGTGACTATTCCCCGGCTTGAACTGACTGCAGCAGTCTTTGCGGTACGGATGGACTTGATGTTGAAGGAAGAACTAAATTGAACATTTGAGGATTCTTTCTTCTGGACAGACAGTACTTCAGTCCTCAAATACATAACACCACTGAAAGCGGTGACTATTCCCCGGCTTGAACTGACTGCAGCAGTCATTGTGGTACGGATGGACTTGATGTTGAAGGAAGAACTAAATTGGACATTCGAGGATTCTTTCTTCTGGACAGACAGTACTTCAGTCCTCAAATACATAAAAAATTAGGATAGGAGATTTTTCACATTCGTGGCCAACAGGATCTCCACTGTCAGAGAATCATCAGAACCATGGCAATGGAGGCATGTTGGCTCCAAAGACAATCCAGCTGACGATGCATCAAGGGAATTGAAGGTGGCAGGTTTCCTGAAGACCAACAGGTGGTGGGAAGGGCCTGAATTTCTTTGGAGACATGAGGAAGACTGGCCCAGCAGTGCCTTTGATGTTTCTCTGAGTGATAATGATAAGGAGGTGAAGAGAGGGGCAGCCACGAATGCAATCAATGTTTGCCATGTTGTTACACCAACTGACCAGCTCATTAGTTATTTCTCTGACTGGAAGAGGCTCAAGAAAGCAGCTGCTTGGTTTCTCCGTTTGAAGGCCGTTCTATTGGAAAAGACTCGCAGGAGAAGTCGGCTGAAGGGGCCTGTGACAATCAAGTTGGAATACGCTGGAGTTTCAATCCACCAGCAGGCTCACATCATGGCGGCGTCTGGGAGAGGATGATCCGCATGGTGAGAAGGGTTCTAAGTTCAGTGATACGTCAGCAGACCCTGGATGACGACTCTTTACATACAGTATTTTGCGATGTGGAAGCTATTTTGAATAACAGACCTTTTACTAAACTCTCTGATGATCCAACTGATCTAGAACCTCTCACACCCAACCACCTGCTCCTGCTAAAAGGAAAGCCCGCTATGCCACCAGGAGTCTTCGACAGACCAAATCCAACATCATTGAAAGACCTGTGACCAAACTCTTCTTAGTACATGGGGTATGATTTACAAACGTGTTATTTTATTGTACTTATCACTTGTTGTTTGTTACATTTTGGTTCTTTTTTATTTTATTTTATTAATTTATTTATTTTTCTCTTTGTTTATTTGAATTGTTGTTTGCCTGCCATCAACAATTAGGGGCCAGTGTGTAGGAGCCAAAATGTATATTTTCTGTGTGTAATGTTTTTGTTTTCCACTGGGTGGCGTATGGTAATTCGCCAGGTATATAGGTAGGTACCTGGTGTTGCTGGTCAGGTGTTCTACCCGGAAGGGCAAAGGATTTTGACCGTTAATGTTTGTTGCTATGTTAATGTTGCTGCTATGTTAATACTGTTACGCTAACGCTGTTGGGCTTGCTGCTTATTCTGGACTAATTGGGTAATAGGCCCATTGTACCTGCTGTATTGGACCTTTGGAATAAATGGATTTACCATGATTCATCTTGAAGACCGTTTGTAGGTGTTTGCTTTAATACACAGCGAGTTAACAGTGTAGTTACATCAGAAATATCTAACGCGTCAGTCATACCAATATCCGGGCAGTTACAATGAGAATGTTTTTAATCAATTTTAGAATTTATGAGCATTTATTATGTTCCGCCTTTTACTGGAATAATAACAAGCACATAACAAGCTGGTATGGACTCCGCAAGTTGCAACGTGCAAACTCGATGACGATCCATGTTAAATCAGCATGATTTCACACCATTTCAGAGAGCAAATTGTGATGTTTTTAAATTATGATGATTTATAGGTAGCTAACTTTCACAGAAAGTCCACATGTAAAAATGTCCCTCTTCTGCCATATCCATCAACGACCTTTGGAATCACCTTAATCGACCAGTCAGACTGGAACTCGGGTCTCTGGGTTAGTGTATTTCACTGCTTTGATTTTTAAATTTGATATTTTACAATTAAAAAATTGAAATATTTAAACAGTTTTCAGTCAACAACTATACTCCTCACAAAAATTAGGGGATATTTCATAATGAAATACTCCCCAAAAAATATACCCTAATTTTTGTGAGCAGTGCATTTAGCTCAGGCATGTAATATGATCAATTTACATATAATAACTATAAATAATACAATAAATAAATACAATATTAAGATAAGCCCCACTTTCTGATGGTAGTTTGAGAAAATGTTTTGAAAGGTGAAAATCCGGATAACGGGAGACTCATTTCCTTTACTACCTGTGGGGAGGTTACCACCCCGTTCCTTTATATTCAAAACCGCACCCAATTCCAGTGATGCCAGCACAATATAATCTACCAGGGACTTTCTGATTGGTTCTCCTGCCTGACCGTTACCTGTGTGACAGTATTCTGTCGGCCAATGTAAAGTCTGTCAGGCTGTTTCTTATAGCTGTAAAGGGTGTACATTATATTAATAGACAGTCAGAAAAACAATGTTAAAACACTTCTTAGGTTATAGATTGAATTTCAATAGCAGGGTTCAACTGCATATAATATGAATGAGACACAAACAAACACAAACGCACCGCATACGATTCCTCCGCTCTGGCATCTCTGCTATTATTGCAGCATGGTACCAAGACTGGTCTGCCTCTTTATAGCTGGCCACAACTCGACAACCAACAAAGAGATCCCTCAGCATGGGAGGACCAACACAGGCTAGGTGATGGGCAGATAACATACTCTTTCCTTTACCCCCATCAAACAGAACCTTGTACCTAGGAGAAGTCTCTGAAAGAGAGAGATGGAAAATGGAGTTTGTTAAAGTTCTTTCAAATGAGCAGTTTAGTATTAGGGACATGCAAATAAATGACAAAACTTGAAATAATTAACATTTGTGTAGCTGACCAACAGCAGAGTTCTGCGCTAACTAGTGGAACCATAATGGAGGAAGCACTAAGTTTAGTAGTGAGTAGTAACCTTGTTTAATATAGTGCTCACAAACAATAGGGGATATTTCATTATGGGACATTTAATTTTGAATTATCCCCTCATTTTTGTAAGCAGTGTATGTTGTCTAGCAGTCTCAATGCTTTTCTCATATCAGAGATCTGAGACAATGACAACAATAACATGAAATTCGGTACACTTCAGCATGATATACAACCTCAGGCTGAAACAAGAAATACATGCCCCCTGCTAGATCATGCATATGTTTAATCTAAAGCATAGATACTAAAGAAAGCAAAAGTCAAAATTAGAAATGCACCGATTTCAATTTACTTGGCCGATTACAATTTTGGAAACATATGACTGGCCGATTTCGTCCAATTCCATAAAATGATAAGTGATTAAATTATGAATAACATACAGATATTTTTGTTCAACTTTAAATTAAAACTTCTACTATTAAAAAGAAGGATAGCAGCTGCTTGCTTGCGTCTGGCTCTGCACTCTCAGCTCGTTTTAGCTTTATCAACTTCCAAATATTCAGTGAGGTCATGCTGTTTTGAACATTTTATTATTGTTACTGAGTGTTTTCAGAGTTCTTCCTCTACCTCTTACTTTCATCATGCATACTGCAAACAGCACTCACTTACTGTGAAGAAGTAGAATGCTAATCTAATGTGTTGATGGCTTTAATGTATTGTTGATTCCTTTCCACTGTCACCATTGGCTTGCTCATTAGGGAATTTAATTTGTGACACTTGTTTATATATCAATGTAAAGCTGCTTTGACAATGTCTATTGTAAAAAGCGCTATACAAATAAAATTGATCATTCATCTAGACTCTTCTCCGTTTTGGCTCCTAAGTGGTGGAATGAATTTCCCCTCAATGTTCGAACAGCTGAGTCTCTGGCTATCTTCAAACGCCATTTGAAGACCCATTTATTCGCACTTACCTCAGCTAAACCCCCCACCCATGTCTTTGTATCTCTTTAAAAGGAAAAAGGAAAAGAAAAAAAAACCCACAACCGTAACAGTTTCAGAAGTGTATTCTTGTTTAGATTCCTGATTATTAAAAATAGGTTATGTTACTGATGTCTTAAAGCATTAACGTCTCTCTTCTGGATAAGGGCCTCTGCTAAATACTGTAAATGTAAGTAACGTGATTGACATAGCAATAAATCCCAGTTTATGAAATAAATCATATAAGCAGTCTTACCACTTGTCTTAATATCTAAAACTGTGCCTTTGTGCCATGTTTTAGTCCTCCGCCTTCCAAGAATGCTCATATTGACCTTTACTTCTATTTCCTTCTGAACAGGTATAATGGATGTGGCTGACGATGACTGGGAGCCTGAGAAAGCAGATATAGGACAGGATAGGACAGTTATTCTATACACAATATAGAAAACTGTTGAATAAAATGATAAAGACAAATCCAAGAGCCACATGAATTACAATAAAAAAATACAACTGACCATCTTTAGTGACTTGGGTGTTGGCAGAAGTCGTAACTGCACTTGTCTTGGAATCCTTGTCTGAAGTTGAGGGGTTGAATGCAGCAGGGAGGTTTACCACAGTTGTGCAGGTAGATGGCTTGGCGGGTGCCAAATTAGAACTTGCAGACTGGTCGCCTTGTTGATGTTCAACACTCTTTGACTTATCTGAAATTGTAACCTGGGGGGACAAATTGGAACTTGAAGTTTTGCTGTCTTTAACATCAACAGTTTTAGGTGTTTCTGCGGTGGTAGGGTTAGATGCTGAAGAAGAGCTTGCATGTTTGCCATCTTTTTTAGTATCAACACTCTTTAATTTTTTGTTAGGTGTAGCTTTAGGTTCCACGGTAGAGCTTGTTGTGTCACCTTGCTTGGAGTCAGTACTCTTAGATTTTTCAACGGTTGTAGCAGTTCTGTCACCTTGTTTTGAATTATGTTCTTTGGTGGTTGAAGCTTTAGGTAATTGTTTGGAGTGCACAGGTTTGTTGCCTTGTTTAGGCTCAGTCCTCTTTGATTTTTCAGTGTTTCCAGGATTAGTTGTCGAACTGGAGCTTGCTGGTTTGTTGCCTAGTTTAGGCTCAGTCCTCTTTGATTTTTCAGTGTTTCCAGGATAAGTTGTAGAACTGGAGCTTGCTGGTTTGTTGCCTAGTTTAGTTTCTGCCCTCTTTGATTTTGGGGTGGTTCCAGTATTAGTTGTTGAACTGGAGCTTGCCGTTTTGTCGTCTGTAGGATCTACAGTCTTAGATTGTTTACTACAAGTGGTAGAGCTTAAGGTTTTCCTGCTGGACTTGGGACTAGCACACTTCACTTTTACAGTATCTTTGGAATTTGAGATTACATGCGTTTCACTGTCACTAGATGCACGTCTATGATTGAGGAAGCCTGTTTCTGAGGATGCTGGAGCAGAATGCACTGACTGTACAGCTACTTGAGTACATGCAAGACCTTGAAATGACACATCCTGTTTTGCACAAACAGGCGCTTCCATGTGAGTAGTTTTTAAAAATTCTGAATTGCTCGAGGCTGGACAGGCAGTAGTTAGAACTGCTGTCATATCAAAAGTCTTTTTCAGGGGTGTAGACCTGGCTGTGGAAATAGGGACAGCATTTTCTTTTATTGGGGTCGTTCTGGTTACACTTGTAGTCCATGGCCCATCAGGTGGACTCCCAGAACTAGAGGGGCTAGATGTCCTGTTAGCTTTTACATCAACAGGTGTTGATAATCCAGTCGTTTTCTGAACAGAACAAGTTGCCACTATTGTATTGCCTATTTGAGCTAATGAATTCACAGAGGATCCAGAACACTCAATATCTGCAGACAACCTTTCATCCTTGTTAGAGAGAGAAAAAGGTATTTATATTAGATTAATAAATAATGCACAGAATTATAAATATTGTTCAATTTTATTTAACATTTTATACTGTTTCACACTCGTGTCACTGCCATGTATTCTGCACTTTATGTTGTTTATTGTGCTTTAATGCAGTGTTTCCACAAAGTCATTTGTCACTATTTTGTTTTGTGGTATCCATGACAAAAGTAAGCAGAGAAAAAACGCCAAAAACATTTTAAACAGCATCACCTCACTGAATATGTAGAAGCTAAGTGCAGAGCCAGACACAAGAAAGCATATGCTTCTTTTTTTTTTTTTTTTTTTTTTTTTAAACGGTGGTCAATTCATTTTAAATAAAATTTGAACAATAATTATCTGTATACTTTCATTTGTAATTCTTGGACAGAAAAAAAACAGCCAAAAATCAACAAACCTGCAATGGTGCATCTCTAATAAACACCTTTGCCTAAATGATAACATTTTAGCAGAGAGGATTGCAATTTGGATCTCACCTTTAGCTCAGTTTGCATTTCCGCCACAGCAACAGCACCTGTAATGTTGAAGGAGATTGAGTCTTCTCATTCGTGTCTTATTAAGGTGCTGGATGAGATTATATTATCTTTAGATTAAGATGGATAAGATTACACTAGTCTACGGACATGCTGGTTCAAAAATGAAAAGAAATTAAGTTAACTAATTTTTGAAGGGCTAAAACACAAAATTATGTTTACATTTTGAAATTGATCAAAACAATACAGGGGTGCGTAGATGAACTCCTGGCATATATATGGCATAATCTATGAATGACCAATAAAATCTAGAGGATGCAATTCTAATTACATTTGCATTGTAAACTCTATACATTCTTACACTCTCCCTCAATCAATCACCCAAGCCAGACTTTTGTTCGACTTATATTGCCATTCAGCTATTCATCGTAATGCATAAAAAAGCAGATACTTTCTGATATTTATGTGGCTAAGTGACTTTTGAGTCACAAAAGCGAGGCGGATAAACTATGACCAATATCAATGGTGCCTCTGTGGTGACTCAGACATTCACTGCAGCCGGGAACAAAAAACGTTTCTTATCCATCACTTGCTGAACCAAATAAGATTCTGCTAGGTCTTATTAAGACTTTGTGAAGGCAATAAAACAAAAATGCCGAAGCACTCCACTATCTACTTTGTAAATTTAGGGAGAAGCAAAGATAGAAAAAAGGAAGGAGTCTTCTTTTGTCCTCAGATTCTTGTGCTTCTGCAAGATGAAGAGTTTTCATTTGCTGCATGCAGGGAAAAGGCTGCATGGGCAATTTCATCATGTGAGCGATTTCACTAATAAATTGTGACTATGGAAAAAAGATATCAGGGTAAATGGAACCCTTCACTGCTTGCCTAAATTAACCAGAGATAATCTTATACAAAAGACACTTAAAAAGGAGCTGAGAAGAAAGTTACTCAGGACATATTTCATACAGTCCAATGACTTATATGAGTTATTTTTTGTGCTTAGGTATGTGAAATTAGATCGATTGCATGGAAACTACAGCTGGATAACACTAAAATGTAATTTGTTATATGTCAATTCAGCACATCAAAATCATTATATGAAAAATCTTATTTCTGAACCAGCAAAATGTTTAAAGTTTTATAGTGCGTTACAATGCAAAGATTTTTTAAAATCAATTTAAAGGAAATCATTTTGTCAAGTGTCCCATTGTGGGTTCCAAAAGAAATGTTAATTCGCATGTAGATATACCCTGTTAACCCCCAGTGGGTTTAATAAACTGGTACATCATGAATAAAGTATAACGCCTAAGTATGAGAACAACTTACCCATCTTAGACCCCAAATCAATGACAACATAGTCATCGTCCCCATCAGCAACATCACTCTCATATTCTTCACTGTTAGAATCATCTGCTATCTGAATGACATTCTCTGTCTGTTTGCCTTCCCCTTCTTCCTCAGAGTCAGTGTCTTTATATTCCAGTCCCAGCATTCCATACAGGCCTTTCATCACAGACTCACACTCAAGGACTGACCTGTTTCAATTGAGTATTACACATTTAAAAGTTAAATACAAACACATTTGGATACAAATACATAAATATGTGAAGACAATATGCAGTCAAAAAAGGTGTTGTTCACAAACAGTACATGCACACATTATTTAAACATTCAATTACAATTGTATTGTCTACTATAAAAGGGTCTCTATAAAGCAAGTCCTACTTTACCATTGCTTGTTGATGTTTGTCACATCACCCACAGGGCTCATATTGAACTGGAAAATGTCTTAACACCAGCTTCGGTTTAAAATCACTCTGAGGAATTTCTGTGATTAAATATGGTTGAATAGGTAATTTCAGAATTCAATACCTTTTTCCTTATTGACTGCTTTCTGACATTTTTCTCTCTAATCTATGTAGAATCTCATAGAATGATGAGGACAGTGCTGACAGAGACTAGAGGGATTCACCTTGATCTTACACACACCTTGAATCCCCCAACAATCATAAGACTGAAGCAACTGTCATTCGCAGAGCATCCAAGATGTGTTCCCGGCACCACAAATTTGACTTCATAAAATTTGACTTTAACTGTGCCTCACTAAGGGGTACACTACCCAGAAGTAGCCTCTGAGAGCCTTTTTATAGAGGTGATGGAAGCATTTTTATGCCCACTTGTGGCAAGACCCAGTGTTTAATCAGACCACACCTGTACTCATTTACATATCTGCCTCCGACGTATCAAATTTCTAACAGGGTATTTGTTTTGGGTGTTTTTTTCAGTAAGTGTACTTAATGGTCTGTAGTGTGTTAGACAATTGGTTTTGCATGCAGAATAAAGAGAGATATTTAAACAAGCTAGCTTGTATGAATCAGTGACTCATTGAACAACCTTTCAAATAAGTTTGCAAAGCGCAGTTTTAAGTGACACAAGCCAAATGCACTTACTCGCAGGCATTATTGTACAGCAGGCGGTTGTAGGTGACCTGACTCTCCTTCTGCTTCACCCACTCTTCAATCTGTGCCAGCTGTGCCTGCCTCTGCACCAGCCGCTCGTCCTTCTCCACCTGCGCCCGCACAAAGCGCTGCAGCTCCTCCTCCGTCATGCTCACCACATTGTTCTCTTCTTCGGTATTCATCGCAGCCCTGTCACAAGAGCACACGTAGGACAAACGCAAACAGGACAGGTTAAGTTGTACAAAAAGGATAATTAAACAACCTGGCAACCTTAATATTAAGGTTACACAGATATCGGGAACTTCATATTAGCTTCCGAATTTAACTTATTTAAGAAATTATTACCACATTAACATTATTTATTCCGACAATATCAAAATGAAATGTATTCATTAATATCAGTTTCACAGAATTTGACAACCAATATGCAACAACGTACAACATTAACAAACACGCGCTCACTGCAACTTGTTCAATTCTTTTCAATTGCACAATAGCTATCAGAAATCAGAACAGTTCTGGGGTTAAAATGGCTAAAGGCAGAAAACAACTGTGACTAAAATCTGTTCAATGTAACTTAAGCTCACATGGGAAACAAATTAATAAATGAACACAAAAAGAACATTTATTTAAAAAAAAAACAATGAACATACCAAAAAAATACACATTTCAGTGCTTAACAAGCATAACCTGTACAGACCTGCACTGCATTTCTCCTCTGTGAGCTTTTTTTTAGTCCCCACAGGTTCACCCCATTCATTAACACATCCATTATACAGTAATACAATATTGCATCATATGCCAAATTGGAGAAAGAGTCTGTTTAGAGCACCACCACGTTTAAAATAAAATATTAATAAATCCATATCAGAAGCCTGTACATTTTCGCCAAATAAATACTACAGTATGTTGAGCTCATGTGCCAGTCACCAGTCTTCAGATCACTGCCACACCCGGCAGCAGATGTTTTGGTGCAAGTTCAAACAGCGGTGACATTATTTATCCCTAGACTTTGTGTTAAATATTTAACATTTAATTATGGTAATGAGCAATCTTAATTAGAAAGAAAAAGGTATTTATATTTGATAAATCAATGATGCATAGAATTCTAATTATTGATCAAACAGTTTGCATTTTATACTGTTTCACACTCGTGACACTGCCATGTATTCTGCACTATATGTTGTTTATCATGCTTTAATGCAGTGTTTCCCAAGGGGGTATAAAAATCATATCACGATACAGTGAACATTCCACAAAGTCATTTGTCACTACAGTCGAATCCGGTTAATGGGACCACATCGGGATGCGATCGTTTTGGTCCTAATAACCGGCTGGTCCGATTA
>JAVSBV010127213.1:0-18099 GCA_033117975.1 Parotocinclus spilosoma
TTTGGAATAAGGCTGTAACGTAACAAAATGTGGAAAAAGTAAAGCGCTGTGAATACTTTCCGGATGCACTGTATTAAGGATTTTAATTCCTAATTTTCTTCAATATTAGCATAGTGCTAACATAAAATGCTCCCATGTGTACAGTAATCTCTGTATTTGTAAGGATACAGCTGTATTTGACAAGTCTTTTCCATGGGATGGGTCATTTGTAGATAATTACATGATATTTTTTACATGTATCTTAAATGGGACTCAAGGGAAAATGGGAAGTTCACTATCTGTGTTGGTGAAATTGAAGGAAGAATGAAATAGTTTACAGAAAACCAGAAAAAATATAATGTTTATAATATACATATATTCATATATACATTGTAAGCCTCCTCTGAAATGGAACGTGCCCTTGATGCAGTGTGATGAGCTCAGCACCAAGACACTAAACATAATATAGTATGAGATGGTACATGCTTTTATTTTATGTTTGATTTTTAGGTCACAATTAAGTTTGTGGATATGTGTGAGCAAGGTGATTTATACAGCAGGGTTAAGGTATTAATATATCCCATTATTTTACAATTATTTAAATAATGGGGTTTGACTGTAATGTGACTTATGTGATGGTAGCATTAAAGCTAAAATGTCCATTGAGATTTGGATCTTTTTCAAGAAGACAATACAAAACCACATGCTGCACACATTACAATACATGGCTGCATATAAGGAGGGTACTGTTCATACTGTCTACAATGAAATAAATAAGCCAGGAAATGTAAAAACGTTTTTCGTTGTTGTTTTTACATTTTTGCATACTGTCCCAACTTTTTGTGATTTGGGCCTGTAATATAATTTAATACAGTTGGTGAGATATACCTTTTCATAAGGATCAGAGTCATAGTTGAGGCCAATTCCACAGTCATCTGTGATCTCAGACAGATCTTCATCATCAAATTCCTCGAGACTGATGTCATGAGCCGCCCTGCAGAGAGGTAAACAAAAGGGGCAGAAAGTGATTGCTTTGTTTTATATACAATGGGGGTCAAAGTCTGAGGCCACTAGTGAAAATGTTTGTTTGAATCTTTAAGGAGAAGGATTCATACTGCAGTGGATAACTTATTAAAAACCAAAGTACCAATGGAGAGCTGACTGTCATGGACTTTCCTCAAGATTCTAAACCACATTGAGCATTTATTTGTGTTTTCTTAAGACAGAAAGCTAAGCATTCAGTAACAACACAATATGCTCTTTGGAATTATGTATAATCATGCTGGCAAAATATGGATCATAATGGCTCCATCTGGTATCAACATGACTAAAAGGGTTAAATTAGAGAAAATGCAACATTACCCACTGTTTGTTACCCACTGTTTAATGACCGCTTAAATAGTCAGTGGCCTATATTATTCACTACGAACTACATAGTATAATTCCTTCAGATATCATGACATGACTCTTGTTGCTGTAGTACTTAGACAAACACAGTCTAATAAAAGTCTAATTAACAGTCACTTAAAAACACTTATGAAAACTCATCACAACCAGATATTTAACTATTTTTAGGCAATTATGTAAGCTCTGGCCTCTATTCTCTCTAAAATGTCTGATACTGTGGAAATTCTGTAGTTACACTACCAGTTTTAGAGGTTACCTGCTGCCAAATGGGGGCAGTATCCATGGTGACGGTGGGGAGATGCAGAAAAAAGCTTTAGTTTCACTACTGTTACTGCTACTGCTAACATCACTAACCCGTTCTGCCCCATTTAGCCCAAGAAATGCTGCAATGCAGCACCCATAACTCCAGCACAAATCCCTGCCATCTATAGATGCGGAGATAATTATAAAGATAGAGACAGCGGAGTATGTACAAAGCTCACTATTTCTTTAAATAAACTCTCATAAACACTTTCTTTTTCCGTACATGGCCAGTTCACTTTACAACTGTATCATGTTTCAATCACTTGTCAACATTTTATTACATTAGTCTGAAGGTTAATTCCAGGCACAGGTACTTTATAAGTAAAGCTACCAAAACCAGCACCTTCTTAGAAGCATTATTCCATATCATAAACAACTTTTATTGACTCACAGATTGTTAAATAATATATTTCATTAATTAAAATATAAATATGTGACCACAAATTTGTCATCACTGTATTGGACTTTGGACAACATTTTAGTGTTGCATTTTTAGATAGGGATACTTTTTTAGAATGACTGTAAATTATAATGAGAATGACTGTGATTAGATGCTGTGATGACATATTTGAAAAACTAAAACATTAAGTGAAACGACTGGGTAATGTGAATCACCCATGTGCAGTTCTTATGTTTGTGAAAAGTGTAAGTGTAAAAACTTAAAAGTGTAAATGCCATTTTGGTTGCATTTCCATGTCCACACACACAGAGGAACCCAAACAAATAGTCTAAGTAACTGCATGGTGGCAGTGTTTCCAAGAAATCTGTTATATTAAAATGCTGATTTAAATAAATAAATAAGGTGGAGTGGTCTGGTTTCTTTTTGTGTGTCAGTCTGCATGTCCTTCCTCTGTCTGTATGGTTTTACTCTGGCAACTCTGGTTTCCTCCCACAGTTCACAGACATGTATGTTAGGTTAATTTGTGTCTAGTGTGTAGTAAAGTGTCCCTAGTGTGTGAACATTTGAGAGTATGTACCCTATGTGGATTGAAGCCCTGTCTAAAGTTGTCGCTACCAGGTTGCCCCGCAACCTTGTTCAGGTGAAGGTGGAAAGGAAAGTAAATAAAATAAGGAATTAATAAATGTACAGGTATATTGAGTCTGTGAATTTTACTTGCAGCATTTAGCAGTCTTGCTTCTTAACCACTGAACAACAACTGTCAACTGTTACAGGTTCCAGGTGAGTTATAATTCATTCATGGACATGCCCATACATAATATACTGTACAGTAGCACTTAAATGTTTGTGAAAAATAGAATGATTTAATATAAATGCTATGGGTGGGAACTGAAGCCATTTTCATGGCAGGGACTGACTTTACAATTAACTGCACCTGAGTTCCTTGAGAAAGTTCCTTTCTCACTCCATCAATATTGCAGACATTTGACTTAATGTTAAATGACAAACAATGAAATCTATACTAAGGAACACAGATCACTAGTACAACATCCTTGCTTATAATTCTTACCGAGATCTAATCCCTATCAAGTACTATCCAACAGATGCTGGGTAAAATAAAATGAACATACATACTTAAATGCAAATTATATCTTGTGCAACTACCCACAATTGATTACATCAATAATAAATATGGTTCACACAGAAAAAAAGCCTAAGCTGCACGAGCTGTGCTAAAAAGCTATTACACATGTTTGCACTTATTTGAGTTATATATTATTTTAAGGCCATTCATTTAAGCCCATCCCAAACACGAAGGTATGTGTAATGTGTTTCATGAAGTAAGGTACAAACACCAAATACACATCAAATAGGTTTGTAGTGATTAATATAGTAGCCAAAATAAACATTTTTTTATTACATGTACAGCATTTAGCGTCCTTATACTGAGCGACTTATAACCAGTCTTACAATCTTAACTACAATTGTGGGTTAAGAACCTTGCTTGTGTACGATTTTAGCTTCTGGTCTTGAATCCAGTACCTTCACCAATAGGCTGCCACAGTCCCAAGAAAACATTCTTGATATTTTGAGTTTGAGAGGGAATGGTGTCCCATCCAGAGCATGCTTACATTCAGTCACCGGCGTTGGAGCCCTATGACCTTCACCAGGTTACTATTTATACAGGTAAGCAGGTAAACCATCTGATCAATGTTCATTTTAACAAATTATAGGAATTATAATAGGAAACCTTGTAACTCATGGACATTGCTGCCATAAACAGCTGGTCACATTAAAAAGGGTTTAGCATTTTTTCCATAAGTATTATAGTATTTATGTCATACTCTGATGCAATTACGTATCATTTGCATGCAGTTGTATGTGTTTTTGTTCATTTGCTAGTTTGTTTGTTTATTTGTTAAGATGGTTATTTAACATCATATCAGCACACTCGGGTACAGTCATGACATAAACGGATTTCAGCGATACACATTTTATCAGTAAAAGTTGCCGTGGTTGTGACGCCTCATGACTGCGCAGGCGTGCCTTGATTGTGCACACCTGTGCCGGAGGTAGGGCCTTCTGTTGTTATTTCCAGCCTTTGATCCTGCCTTTTGTCTTATGTTTTAGTTCTGTTTTAAGTTCCGTTTATTTTGTTGCAATAAACCTGGATTGTCCCGCATGTCGCGTTTGCGTCCTGCACCGTTCGTGACAGTGGTGAGTCCTGGAATTGTGGGAGGAAAAAGAAGCACCTGGACTAAGACACAGGGAGGACATGAAAACTCCAAACAGAAATAACCCAGGATGCTCCACCTGGGATTAAACCCAGGACCTTTTTGCTGTAAGGCAATGGTGCCCATCACACCTCTCTCTCTCTCTCTCTCATCAATAATACTATAATACTCAACAATAATACTGCTTTAGCCCAAATGCTTCAGATCATTTTGAGGGTGACATACTACATGAAACTAATTTTTCAGCATTTGGATCTTGTAAATGCCTACCAAAGTACAAACTGTGAAATCTGACAATCCAGTTCTGAAAACATGGGATGAATTCAACAAAGCCATTTAGATTTGGCTTGGTTTTCTGTTGTCACAAAACGGCTGGATGCAATTATTCTGCCCTCTATCTGAGTAAATCCACATATGGCTAGTGATATGTTTGGATCTGCTGTCTGTCGAAGACTCAAGCTCCAGAACTACTCAAATTGACACATGGGCCCCCAGGCTCAGATGACAGAAGTGCTGAGTGGATAAAATGTATGTTTATTGGCAACATTGCAGCTACAGTCAGCAAAACCCAAAGGTGTGTCCATTTTGAGCTAACAAAACTTTGCAAAGGATCTAGCTTCTGTCAGAATGGAGACCATGTTACTGATCCATTTTAAATGAACAGGTGGCTGATTATTTTATCAAAACTATTGAAAGTCAGACACTGTGCATGTCTGTCTTAAATATACTCTTATTTGTATTTTGTTTCATGTCAAAAAGTAAGATTTTTTGTTAGTTTTGTTTAAAATATTTTGTATATTAGATGTTATTTTATACAGTTGTTCTAAATGACTGTGTATTATACATTATATATTAATAATAATAAGTGTAGACTGATTTAGCCTAGCTTAAAGGTGTCTAGACAAGGAGATTTATATAATATAATATAATATAATATAATATAATATTACATTGTATTGCATTGTATTGCATTATATTATATTATATTATATTATATTATATTATATTATATTATATTATATTATATTATATTATATTATATTATATGTTGTTTTCCATTAAGTCATCTACCTCTACACAGTATAAGAGCTACCTCTAACTCTCACAAACAATTTACACAATCAATTAATCAATTAATCAATCAGGTTCTCCTGTCAGGGAGAATGAGCTATTAATCATATAACGTTACACATCATATTACGTGACCTTCAGTCCGATTTTGTTTAAATGTTTGCATATATGTGTTGCATGACAGCCTTATTAGAGTGAAAAGGGGAACATTCATTATATTAACGCATTATTTTTTAATACTAAAAGGATCCTGTTCAGAGCTCTGGAGGGTAACATCACATGCCAGTCATTACTGGTTGCTATAGCAGCTGGTGCTGGGTAAGAGGTGATGTCACACCATTAGCAGAAAAAACCCCAGAGGGTTTGAGCTCATTTAATAGGGTGAGGTTTTTACAGCTGTCACCATGACAACCACACCCTTTCTGAGTTCATGCTGACTCACATTACTAGTCAGATACTCTAGTATCATATTTCAAATCAGCAATTTTAGAGACATTTGTGATAGATACTGTACATTCCTGTATTTTCAGATCTGTGCATCATATTTATTGTAACATTAGGGTTCAGTCACAAACTACTTTTAACTTAAAAATGACACAAATCTAATTATTCAGCGATGAACAGATTGTTTTTTTTTAATATGATATTCTTATTAGCTGAGTCACTATATGCAAGCAAATGCAAAATTACAAGACTTTGATGACTTTTTACCATATTATGTATAATATATGATGTATTATGCTGTAACAGCATAAAATAAATCAATCTGATTTGCATTTTTCTGATCCCACTGTTTCAGGCTAGCATCAACAGTCATGAATATTATTTGGCTACATCTTAAATTGTATATTAAATACAATCCAAAAATAAAATGTTTGGTATGTAGTTAATATTTAGTACAGTAGTTTATAGTACTAGGGTAATATGCAAAAATGTAGTAGAAAGTATGAATAGAGAGTATCTTAAGCACTGAAATACTGAATATCCAGTGCAGTAACCCATTTTCAATTAAAAGCATATTGTTCAAAAGCAACACATTTATTAACCATTATAAAAAAGGGAATATATGTGTACCACTTTTCTCTGTGTTTCAATGGTGCACAATATGGCAAAGCAATCTATTAAGCAGTGAACTGATAGTAAGATCCAACCTGCTGTGTTTACCCTATAACTACATCTGTACAGCCACAAAATGCTTTATTCCATCTATATTAGTTATATGACAACGTTATTGCATTCAGTGCAACATTACATATATATCACAGTTACTACCAGCACAGAGGTTATAAATAGCCACCTTCACCTTTCCTCCTTTACATGGATTAGTATAACCTATGGCCATTGCTGGTATGTTTATGTTATATTTAGGCTGCATCACATTATACAGAACATCTACCACACACAGTCTAGTGAATTTGCTGTTGCATTAGAAATACTAAATGTAGTCAATTCCCTTCAAATTCCCTTCGAAATTATCCTTTCCAATTTCTTCTTTTTTGAGGGAGCTTTCTGACTAAAAATGCCAATAATGAGATAGTTGTGCATTTTGGATGGGGTTTGCTGTTAAATCATGCTCCATGTACTTACTCAGCTAAAAATATCCCATAATTGTTGGTATACTCCAAAAATCTGTTTTATATATCATACGAAATTGGCAACTGAACAGACATCAGAACAGACAACTGAACTCTCGTTGAATTGCAAAGTGTCTCACTGCCTGTACAAGTTTGGCATCAGTAAGACAGTATGAGAATCTCTCTCACACACACACAGACACACACACACCTTAAGGCTTTTTTGTTTTTTAAAGGAAAGTTGTCATTTTCTGTATGGGGACCAGCAAAATGTCCCCACTATGTAAATCTCAGATATTTTTATTCCAGGGGTGGTCTTTACCATGATATAATAATTTGACCACACGCATGCATTACAATGCACAGTACTAACCATTGCTCCACCCTTTCTTTTATACATGTACATATACTGTGTTTTAGGTTGTTTCTACACAGGGTCTTTATATACATGGTAATGTCAATGCAAAATAAATTTCTTCAGTATTAGAGCTGGTTCATTTTGTTTGATGTTGAACTGTACTTTCAGGGTCAAAACTGCCTTTCATCAACTCTGTAACCACACCAATGTTTCAGGTTTGGAAGGTTTTGATTTGAGATTATGGATAATGTAGTATATCACCACATTATATACAAATTAAATACAATTTGTTTTTGTTTTTTTATATACACATATATAAAAAATCAGAAAAACTAAAATCAGAAAAAAAAATAATAACAAAAATCATTAATGAAATATGTACTGTTTTACATGATTTAACAAAACCAAAACAGAACTACAACAGAAAAAATACATTTATTTACTGTAAATGAAATTGTCAGCAAGTCTGCAGTCCGTTCAGCAAAAAAACTGAACGTTATAAGCTTTTATGTTGCTTAACCTTTTAGCTAAAGAGGCAAACTTTAAACAACAAACATTTAAGTTATCAATGATATTTGCGGTTAATGTAAAATTGGGAAAATTGACGCTTATTATTGCTGGTCTATCAGCTAGTTCAAACCAAGCCATTCACAGGTAGTGCATTTTTATTATTCAAGACAGATTCTTGTGCAACCACAACTTTCATCTTTCATTTTAAGTGTTAACAAAATCAGACTGTAATCAGACTTACAATCAAGCAATTTAAATTGAAAAGATGCACCAGCAGATACTATACTGTAGATAAAGATGCTGTGGAGAACTTTACAACATACCCTGTATACAGGCTTCCAGGCAGCTCTATAAGTTTATTCGGTAGCACATATAGATAATGGAAATTCCATGGTCCTCGGTAAACACCGGGTCATTCTGATAAAGCAGATTTATTACAAAATGGACCCAGTCTATGATTCATACGTCAGCACACACACACATTCACTATTCAAATACAGCCAGCCTAAATACAATTTGCCAAACAATACAGCAATACAGGGTATTACTATAATCTGTAATGTATTGCATGGCAAAAACATGCTGCAATGTTAACTTAACAAAGGTCTGCATTTCCTTTGCATATCAGATTTTCCTATTTATTTTTACTAGTGCATCATTGTGACTGAAAACAGCAGTGATGATACAAAAATGACTTGAGGGTATATACTTGAAGTGAAAGCCAAATGACTATAAGTTGTTTCTATTGACTTTCCAAATGTGATAGCATTTCCATTTTTATCAAACTATTTTTGTAATTTGTATAACTCAACAAAGTAATGTCAAGTGTGTGATGATTTAGGTGTGCAACATAGCTAATACTAAACTGGTGCCACATGAGGACACCCAGTCTGCTTATAGCACATAATATACTTTTAGCATAATAATTAAAAATAAAAAAATAACATTTTGTATTTCAAATACTTGTATAGCCTTCCAGTTCAGCTGTCTGTTCCTATGAACTTTGTGTTTTTGGTTTATTATTAAATCATATCATCACTGTTTACCAGTAACTGTACTTGCATGTAAACAGTTCTCACAGTCAGTGGTTAAGTGCATATTAAGAGGCTGTAGGAAGGAAAGTTATAAGGTATCTGTCATGCTAATTCATTATTTGTGTTCAATTCAAATGTTCAAATCCCAGGGCTGTATATTGATTATGTTATCATTTTACTTGAGTTTCTGTAGAGCTACATGCACACTGCTATAGATAAATGTTACAACAATGACTCTTAACTAAAATATAAGAACTGAGGTTCTTGAGAAGCCTGTAAATGTCAAAGAAACCAAATATAGATTCTTCTTTAGCTTGCTGTAATGATCTAATCGAATCAGTTGGCTATAAAACCTCCACAACACTGCCACAGATATGATGAGATATGAGATATTTCAGAATCAGCATCAACATATTATGAACATGATGGGACACTATCATTAGCCTACTGGAAATACTGTACTGATAAATTAATATTAAATATTAAATGTTTCTAAAAACTTATTTGGTTCATTATATATATGCCTTAATAATTTCCACTGTGTCTACTCTGTATAAAAAATATCATCACGTTAATAATAACATCTATAATATATACTCTGTGACTAGCATGAATTCAATATGGAAATGTCTTTATTACTCAAATTTAAATACATTTACGTTTTAGTTGTTGTTCCATGAAATACTTCTTTAAATTTGTGTGTGTCTTTTAAGACCTGTTCTGATCTAATAAGGCCGATCCCCAAAGAAGCCAAGAACTGCATAAAGCATAATCACACAAATAGTCTCGCTTTCTCTCTCCCAGAGAAGATCCCATTACTTGAGACTCTTCTCAGCAGTAAGGAAGCAGAGAGGGGAAATGGGGACAGAGATTTGTATTTCCATTTGAAAGGAAATGATTGCAGGGACTGAAGTCATGATAAGAGTTCCTATGTAGAATATGGTATATTTGGGGGCCCAGAGTAGTGGGAAAATGTACATGTACTGACTACAAAGTGCTATCTGTAATAGAAATAAGAGTATGACGTAAAATAGATTAATGAGTCTGACTGGTAGTGGGGGGTGGGCTTCATTGTTCAGTGCGTTTTACACTGCTACAGTGATTACCTGCGACCGATATTGCTGCATCTGCATGTTTAGTCATTTTTTGTTTTGCCATGTTTTACTTTATTATTTATTTGATTTACATATCAAAGATCCTGCCATAAAATATGTATAGATGTATAGATTAATGGATGGATGGGATGGATATATTGATACAGCTGTGATTGAGCTCATGAGCCCTTTAGAATTTTCCATATTTCATCAGAAACATGTCCCAAACCATCATCAGATATTTGCACAAATTCTAAAATTAGATAAGGAAACCACAATTCAACAAAACAGACTGACTAAACCAAATCACATGACTTCTGTCCTGATATTTTCTAGTTTGCTAGTAGAATTCTCACAATCATGGCAATAGACCTTGGCCCAGAAAACCAGGTCCAAGCCATGATGTGACCACCATCATTTCCCAAATAGGATAGGGTTCTTATGCTGGAATGCAGTGTCTTTTATCCAGACATGATGATTATCAACCAATATTTTGGTCCCATCCTTCCACAGATCATTTTTTCAGTAAATTTCTGGCTTCTCCGAGTGATCTTTGGATAATAATTTTGTTGTTGTTGTTGTTTTTTTTTCTCTACTGGAGAGCAGTGGTTGCATCCCTGCCATTTGCACCATTGATGTTCAGTGTTATCCTGATAACTGTAGTCATGAACATTAACATTAGGTAATATGAGAGACGCCTTTAGTTGCTTACAAGTTACCCTGGGATGCTTTGTGGTCTAGCAGACTGTTAGACGCCTTGCTCTTGGAGTGATCCACTGGTCGACCCCACCTGGTGAGGGTAACTATTTTAATTTGTCTATCATCTGTCTGACTGTGGTTTCACAGGGTCTACAGTCTTTAGGGACTGTTTTGTAACCATATATAGCCTGGTGGTCATCAACAATTCTATGGGGTCATCCAGAATCTCCTTTGTTCTTTTCCTCTGCATCTAATTTCACCTTCATATATATTTACATACTTATACGTGAATATAGGTAGGTAGGTAGGTAGGTAGGTAGGTAGGTAGGTATAAATGGAGTGATGTATGGGCAAGTAGGTGTATAGACAGATGGAGGCAGGGGAATTGCTAGATATACACACTGACAGACCAACAAACATGGTTTCATTTAAAACTCTCCAAAGGACTATTCGATATATTTACTGTGTTTAGATCTCACAGAGAGAGAGAGAGAGAGAGAGAGAGAGAGAGAGAGAGAGAGAGAGAGTATTCACAACCATGCTCCCACAAACCTATAATTCTACGTTGTGCTTGTAGGCATATTTACAGTTCCACTTGCAAGGAATGTGACATTCAATAAGTTTACCTACCATTCTGTTCTTCACTGTCTTCATTAGCCTGCATATGAGGTTAATATAATTAACTCTATTGTATGAATTTAGGGCGAAACATTATAGTGATGATAAAAGATAGAGGACAAATGATAAAGTTCCCTGTTTACAGTTTGCATATTATCCCAGTAGGGCGTGGGCCTCGGGCGTGATTAGGAAACGGATCTTGCGCAACAATAACAAATGATGTTCAAAATCAATCTCACATTTTTGCGACCATTTCCCTATATTAGATGCATTGGATGTCATTATAAAGACAGATGAATAAACGAGCGGAACCTACAGACGCATCATCAGGGCAAGGACGCAAAAGAGTCAGACAAGCGTGGATGATGACGATGATGATGTTGATTATAATAATAATAATGATAATAATGTTGAGATAACCCGTTTTCTTCCAGTGTCAGTAGCATGAAATGTTGTTTAACATGACTGGATGAAAAAGCTGAGGAGAAAATGATGCTGCACTAGCTCACCTGCAGCCCGGAGGGGAGAGAGAGTGGAAGGTGGAGAGGGAGAACATCTCGGCTCTGTCCGCCATCTTCATTAACTAAGCGCGTCCCATCCACAAACGGCGGGGACACAGACAAATACAAACCAAGCGTCTTTCTGTCTGTGTCTGTCTCTGTCTTTGCCTCTCTGTGTCTCTGTCTGGTTTGACCACACTGCGTATGCAATCACCGGGCCCGATCTGGCTGATTCACAAGCGCGCGCTCCTCTGATCCGAGAGAAGAGACTAGAGGCGACACGAGACAACCAAATGATAGAAAATATAATAACTTGTTTTTCCAGGTCTTATCTACACCTGCTATGTGGAGCTCCTTTTGGAAGATTGGTGATGGATGAGCGATGTGAGCTCTGCGCTGAGACGATGCTGCGTGACGCTGTTCACTGAAAAGCACTGCGGATCCGGAGAGGACCGACCACACGCGCGCCCCCTCCGATGCGCGCTCCCGCTTTAATATGCCATTCCCTTACTTTATTACAGACTGGCTTACAGACGGACATCATAAGACAGACATGGAAAAAATGTGAAATTATTTGATTAGGCTACAAATCTAAACCTATACGCCCATTTTATTTAGATTCTGAAATTAATAGCACAATATTGTTACTAGTGATTTTAAATGTGGATGATTAAATGGTTAAAAAAAAAAACAGAATTCATAATTACTTGACTTGAACATGGGGCCATGGGACATGATGTTTCTCTTTGCGGCCTTAAGGTCAATTTCTGTTTAATTTACAAAAACAAAAGTCAGATTAGACTGATTATTTTGACACACTGGGGCAATTTAGTGGAGTTTGTTCTGTGAGACTTGTTCCTGCCTTGCACCCTGTGCCAACGGCAAAGCACCAGCTTTTCCACACCCTTGACCAGGATTAAGTAGATAATCAGAGTGATGTTTTTTTAGCAAAATAAATGTAAAAGAGACTGCTGAGTTTTGAGTCGTAAAGAAAAGTAGTGTCCCAATGGGCATAGCGCACTGCATAAATAAGGGACTTAAAAAAAAAAAAAACATTTACTCATTGTTAGCATGGTAGCTCCACTTTTCAAACAATTAAAATGAGAGGTAAACTGAACCTGCGACCTGTAGTAATGTAAGACATTGATGGTTTGTTAGCTAGTACAAGACATTGCCAGTCCTTGGATTTAAAATGAAAGTTCTGTAGTTTTGTTTGTTAGAGAATGCTCGCTAACTTGATAGTAGTATAGGTCAGTTCTATGGAAGATGTTTGTTTAAAATGGACACATTGTAAATACTCAAGGTAAGATTTTTTTCATCCTTCTACATCCTGTGTTTTATTTAACATAAAACACTCCTCATTTATGTGTTAGGTTTGCTGGTGTGAGCAGTGTCCGCTCTTTACTCTATGCCCCTGAATTTGAAATGAAACCTAAACCAATTAATTTTGGTTACCCCATGCTCACTGTTTCCTCAGTTTCCTATATTTTCTGACAGATTTGCTGCTGTGATGCAGTGGCCTATCTGCTTCACGGTTCAACATGTATTTTTGTAATGCATTTTTGCCTATCTCGGTTGTAACAAGTTGTTAAGTTACTGCTGCCTTTTCATCAGCTTAACCAAGTCCGGCCATTCTTCACTGACTTCTGGCATCATCCTACATTTTTGCCCAGAGATCCGCTGCTCACCATATTTTTTCATACCACTCTCTGAAAACCATAGAGATGGTTGTGCATGAAAATCACGGATTAGCAGTTTCTGAAACTCCCAGCAAAATCAGCAGCAACAAAAGTCACTTAAATCCAATGTCTTCCACATTTCCAATTTATGATGCTCACTTTAACAGATCATCTTGACCATATCTGCACAAGACCTAAATGTATTGATTTGATATGTGTTAAAGTGTACCAAACAAACTGTCTGTTGAGAGCATTTCTGCAATACTTATTATCTGTTGAGTGCATCTGCTTCTCTCTGGACCATTACAAGCATACTAACAAAAAAGAAAAAAAAACACCACAATTCTGACTAATCTCTATTCTGAAAATTCAATTATATATCAGAATCTTTTACTAAATTTAGTGAGAGTCTGAGCCATAGACTTAATACTGTATACCGTATTGACAGCTGGATGATGCGTCAAACGTCGTCGCCATATTGGTCCAGGCAACTTCTCAAAATTCTTAAAAGATTGGTATCAGAAAAAAAAACAAAACATGGCTCTACTCTAAAGATAACAATATTATAGAATACCAATAATAATTGAACATCAATAATACATGTTATATGTAATATAAATGGTAATATGACATTATGTATAATGTTCACTATTTTAGAGTTTAATGTTACTATTATATTAAGGCTACTACTAAGTAAACTGCATATACTTTTTAACCAATTATTTCATTTTTTTAGCTACATCTTATTGTATTTATAAGCTAATAATATGATTTCCTGTACTGTAAGTGGATGTGTTTCATTTTCCTATGATAACAAAAAGAAAGCACACTGATTCTCAGTGTCACTGTTTTTCACAATTTTATTTGTATTTTTTGATGTTTGTCAGTGATGATCAATTATAAAAACTTAACTTATTACCACGATTATAACAATGATAGTCACATTAAATTACCTAACGCTGGTACAAATCCTGGAGTCAAAACTTTGTGCTTTACGAATCTTAAAAGCCTTAAATCTAAAAAAAAATACTTCTTAAAATCGTTTTAAAAAACAGGTTACTGTGCACTTTAATCAGAAAAAAACGCAGCTTATTTGTTCGCTTATGTTCCTTTACAAGCCAGTCTTGCCTGGACCAATATGGCGAACACTTTCGCGCACTTCATAAACGAGCCGAAGCAACGCAGCGTTTACTTAATCCTACTCAGGAAGCGTTAATCCAAACGGTTACATATTGGTCAGTGGTGCACTACGTCTAATGTGGTTTACAACGGCCGTAACAAATCAGAAAGGAGGAAAGTCAGCCGACTTCAACTTGCATACGACACTCCCTTTGTAGAGCACTTCTTTAGGGACTAGGGTGAGATTTGCGATTTAGCCGAAGGCGGAAGTGAGTCAATTGTGACTTCTAAGGATCCTGTTATATATCTTTTTTATTTGTTTGCGTGTTTAGGAAGCTGTATAAGATAAGAGAAAGGAATGTAGCAGGAGCTGGACTTTAGTAGCAACAGGGTGGTTACTAATTGGTCGTAGGTGTGTGGCTTAAATTAATATATCTCCGCCACATGGCAACTGCAGGGTCACTATGAACTCCACCTCATTGTCCACTGATCTGTAAGAGTGCACAAGGTGACAGTAAGCCAGATTTATATTAATAAATTCTTTTCATTTCATTCACACTGCGATTGGCAGCAATGCAGACTGAAGGGATAAATAATGGGACTTGTAAATCGGAACTGAACGGACCGATCGGACACATCCCTGCGATTAGAGAGCTTGTGGGAGGCAACGGAGATGATGATTCAGAAGCGGAGTCATTCCAGCAGGGACGAACCGAGGCTGTGGACCGAGAGACTCGAACCCGTGCCTATACATGGTGCCGGGACTTTCTGTCTGGGGCCTGGAGGACCATCTTATATGAGGATTTTGACATCAGCATCGTAAGGTACTGTCAGGAAATAATCAACATCCAGGTCCTCGTGAAATACAGTATATATGCATATGCACACTGCTCACAAAAATGAGGGGATATTTCAAAATGAACGCGAAGCGATTAAAAGCATTTGGTTTTATTTGATTAAAAAAATTATCATACGAAAAGCAAATGAAAAGTCAAAGAAAGTTGTTTGATTGCACATATGAGATGCAAAGTCAATTATTGTGATTGAGTAAGTTAAACATCAGGACATGGACAGTATCTGATTGTCCAGCAGTTCTTGTGAGATCCTCTGTCATTCTTGCTTCAGGGCAACTTTCAGCTCAAGAAGTGTTGTGGGAGGCATACATCCCAAGCATGTTCAATAGGATTCAGGTCTGGTGAACGCAAAGGCCAGTCCATAATGTCCATCCAGTCCATGCATTCAGTTCCTGCCACCTGAAGCATGTGCACGGAGCTCAGTTGGACCACCAATGCTGATGCCAGCCCAAACCATGATTCCACCATCACCAAAGGAGTCCCTTTCTTGTGTGTTCCTCGTTCACGATCAGGACACAATGATTGTCAGGCTGCAAACTGAACCGTGACTCATCAGAAAAGAGGACAGTTGACCAATCATCACAGAAAGGGAATACGTACCATTGGCATGCAGTACATATGGTTTGGGTTCATATCTGTCATCCAGTGGCAGCAAAAAAATTGTCCCTACAACTATATTGCATTGCTGTGCCTGCTCCTTCTTGCCAGTAATGCCAAGCAGCGGACAATACTGTTGTGGCAGATAGGCGACCCTGCCCTAGTCTTTTTCATACTGTTTCAGTCTTTTGAAAGCAATTCTCCAGTCTGCTAATGATGCTTTGGGATGTTCCTAGTGCTGTTGCAACTGTTGTCTGTGTTTAACGAGCTTCAAGACACCCTATGGCTCTCCAAGCTTCACATTCAGGCAAATCATGTTGCAGAGGCATTGAAAGGGCTAGAGAATTGCAGGATGTGTGCTTTCAAGGTCAGGGAATGTTCAGATAGTCCAGCACTTTTAGCCATTTTTTATCAATTGAATAGTTGTTGTTTGTTTTCTGATATTCATATGTAATAAAAAAGATGATCTGTCTATCTATCGCTATCTAAATATCTATCTAAATGTATAAGGTGCTTATCACGCTGGGCATGCTGGAAATCATCTCTAAAGAGTTTGAGCTCCAATAATCCACAGTCAGACAGATTGTGAAAAAACGAAGAAATTGAAGTCCACAATAATTACCAACAAAGATCACTCCACAAGCTACAGTTTGTGTGCAATTGTCTGCTGTCACAAAGGGTCCCTTGGTAACAAAATGACTCTCTCACCCTGACTAATGTTAATGTTTGGAGAAAGAGAAGGACAGCTGTCCAGCTTAAGAATCTTAAGCCATCTGTCAAACCTGTTGTTTGTAGTTTGGGTCTGGCTTTTCTGCATCTAGAGATCATTGATGGTTTCTCATGGATGATGAAACAATGTATTCTGCAGTATGACTTCAAATTCTAAATGGCAATGCTAGGGCAAATGTCCTTTAACTAAATCACAAAAGAAAGTTTTGAACACTGGTCTGCTGGTCAACCAACCTTAAGAGTAAGACCAGATCGATGATAACCAGCATTAAACATATTTGACCATTATGGAAAACTCCAATGTTCTTGCTGGTGGCACATGATGTTCCTATGAAGTATCATTTACTAATCATATCTAGTAGTTATCATTCAAGTGTTCAGGTCACATTGATAAACGTGCCTTTATCTTAACATGTAATATATCATAATCAGAAATACAATTATACAACCCGACTCACACTTTGTACTTCACCTTATGCCTGTCCCGTTGGAAGCATGGACTCCAAAAGACCTGTGAAGATAGTATCTGGCACCAAGACATTAGCAGCAGATCCATTCTGTAAGCGGCAAGGTGGACCCACCATTAATCAGGACGACTTGTTTCTCCAACACATTCCACAGATGCTGGATTGGATTGCTGGATAGTCTCAGTCTAGGGCTGAGATGTTAGATAGGAAGGGGTAAAGGAAAGGGAAAACTGCCAAAAAATATAACTCACAAGGACACACACAAATTATATACAATGAAGTCCAATGGGCAGGGTCAGAATGGACATTAGCCAGAATCACAACAAGTATTCAACACAATGGTAAACATGCAAAACAAGTGAATGACTAAAAGCAAGGTTTAAAGCAAGTGTTATGGCTTTGGACATCCATTTTACTCTTCACAGAAAATGCCTCTCATCTACCTGAGATAGTTTTGCATATATCCTAGCAGTGATCATTGGCCTGAGCTTATTATATCCATTTTAATCAGTCAGGTTATGGATTACTGTAATTGCCAACTAAGTACAGAAATGTAACTATGTAACTATTATTGTGTGTCTCATATGCTTTTGTATTTTTGTTTATTGGCAGTGGAGGACTCAGCAATCTGCTTTACAAGTGCAGCTTACCGGATAATGTGAAACCACATGGTACTGAGCCTTCGCGGGTGCTGCTGCGCATCTATGGGGCCATTTTACAGGTGAATTACTATGCTTCTGTTTACACTTGCCAAATTTACAAGTATTTTTTATATGCAAAGTATCTAATTATTAAAGTGTGTGTGTGTGTTTGTGTGTGTGTTTGTGTGTGTGTTTGTGTGTGTGTTTGTGTGTGTGTGTGTGTGTGTGTGTG
>JAVSBV010127221.1:0-18095 GCA_033117975.1 Parotocinclus spilosoma
GGATTTGTTTCGGTACTTTAGGATTTGGTCCGAATAAGTGGCTGGTCCCATTAACCGGTGGTCCTATTAACCGAAATTGACTGTAATAGCTAGTCAGTGGTGGTTACAAAGTGCACCTGCAATTTGCGTGTTCATAATTTGTCAATAAATTGTCCAAATGTAAATATTAACAAATAAATCACAAGGGCAGTTTATTGTGTGTTACAAAACATAATAACAATAAATTTAAAAGTTATATAATACATAATACATTAATACATAAATGAGTTGACAACATGTCTTTACTTTTTGAATGCATTACAGAGAGAATGTTAATGCATCAAATTATTGATTAAGAGAACGTGTTAATAATATGTCCGTTGTTAACAACTGCCTTAATTAATGTCACTCATTAGATTTTTAATGTCTATTTCTAATTAATCCCTAATGATAAATTAACACAAAGTATTATGCATTAATGTATTGCTATTATACTGTCAGTTAATCTTATGCTTAGTTATGTACCAGCATTATGTGTGTTACTGCTGTTTTTTACTTTTGTCTCTGCAGTAAAGGATTTAGTCTTGTAATTCCATTTAATAGCCTAAATTATATATTTGATATTGGCATTACATAATAATTGTATTCAGATAATGAAAATATACAATTACCTGAGCAAGATAATAATGGAAAATACATATGAAATAATTTAACTAGTGCCTATAACCTTCAAAGGAGCATACATATCAACAAACAATAAATGTGGACAACACTAATATGTCAACAATGTTTTTTGAAAAAGAAATATTATATATGTGCACAGCTTCTTTTGTTAACTACACTGTAAGACTCCTGTTTTCTATCCTTGTGAAGAGCACTGCAGCCATCAGCGGCCAGTGTAGATAAACTCTGAAAAGAAGAAGAAATCT
Organism: Parotocinclus spilosoma; assembly: GCA_033117975.1. Lineage (NCBI taxonomy): Eukaryota > Metazoa > Chordata > Actinopteri > Siluriformes > Loricariidae > Parotocinclus > Parotocinclus spilosoma. The sequence continues at coordinate 909 of JAVSBV010127221.1, forward strand.
ATTGTGTCCATTCATCTCTGTCATTGTTTGTAAAATGTCACATTTTTTTAACATTTTATTTTATGAATACATAATAGGATTATTATCACCTCTATTGTGGCCTGAACAAACGTTCCCATTAATATGGTGGACCATTCTGTTCACAATTAAGTTTCCTCTCTCTCAGGACATCACGCATACATTGATGGAGGTACACATATTGCCCCTATGGGATGGAAATAAAAAAGACATTAGCTATCTTTAGTATATACTATACATACGATAGATTAAATGGATTTGGGATGCATGCAATGGGATTTTGCTCATTTAAATAAAATTGTAGTTAAAAGCTAAAAGTCCTAAAGTTGCCCACCTCAGTTTGCACCATATGTGAGCGATGCAGACGTACATCAAACACACATCCATAAATATCAATGGTAGCTTGGCAGTCTAGCTGCTGCAGGGCACGATCCAATACAATGAAAGTGCCTGTACGGCCCACTCCAGCACTGATGAGGTACAGTACAATCAATTAATATCGATAAGTGTATAAATATAATCAAATATGACAATACTTTGTAATGTCAAATATACTCATTGAACAGAAACCCAGATAGAAATATTGGATTACCACACAATGGCTTTGATAGACAGTATTACAAACAACACAGAAGACTTGGTGAAATAGAGACACAACAAATGAATGTGAAACACTTTATCATTATGTATTATCATTATGTTTATATATCATTTTGGGTGAGAGATAATATAGTCATATTGGGGTAACAAACAAAGAAAATACTACTAATGGTCAAACAGGTCTGTGTGTATGAAATCTGGGTTGCATAGACTAGTCGACTAGACATCCACTTGACACAATGAGAGGTTGTAGGTGACTAGTCAAAAAGATAAAAAAAACTGTTCTAAGGATGCAAGAACACATTAACGAAAGACGCTTTTCTTAAAAACACTGTGCAAAACAAACTTTGGTAGTCAGGAAAACATAAAAAAGATAAGTACAATTCCACAGTAATCTGCATTGGAATACTTAATTTGTGAAACAATAGCTAAGGAATCACAGAGTGTGCCATCTGGCAAGTGGGCATTAAGTAAAAAGGTCCTGTAACATATTTATACAACAATGCTCATATTATAACATGTAGCAGATGTTACGATAGGGCATCCCGGAGATCTCGCAAGACCATTCCTGGTCTTGCTAAATCCCCAGGATCCCTATCAGGTTTTACAAGTCGGAGCCCATGATGCAGTATCCACAATGGGGGAAAAACAAGGAACATTTCTTAAATGAAAACGCACATAAATCAGGCATAAAACAAACTAAAAGTCCCATCCAAGTCCGGAATGGAAGCTGAGGAACCAGAAGACTGCTGGAGAGCCGGGGGTCCGACAAACGGCGCGGTAAATTAAAACAAATGCCAAAAATGGCACAGGAAGAAAACAAGAACAACACTAAAGGGTAAAAAGCAAACCGTGGCGAAACATGAAACGGGCTCAAAGCGCGAACCCTAACACGAGATACGGTAAATATGCAAAAGAAATGCTCAATTTATATAAAGACTGCTTAGTAACAACTAACCTACAGTTTAAAACTTTTGACATCAGCATTTTAAGGCTATATAAGTTTCACATCCAGTGTGCCGGCTCCCAAGCACAGACGAACAGTCTCCAGAGTACTGATTGAAGATGGTCTATCCGAGTCTGAGGATCCATTGGACTCTGATTCTGCCTTTCCCCCTGTGGACTCTGTTTGCTGATCAAATGAATGCTGCCTGTCTCACATTTACGACTTTGCCTTCCTACACAGCCTCTACACTTCCTCACAGTCTACAGCCTGTATTACAGCATCCCCCAATGAGAGTGATTGTTCTAATTAACACCCCTATCTACCCAGACCTACAGTGTATGCATATTACCCTCTGACAACCTAACGTCTCAACACCTCCTGTTCCTGTGGACCTTTTGTTTCAAAACCTTATGTTCAGAACCCCTTCCTGTCAACACCCTCTTAAGCAATGGAATAGATAAAAAGGCTAGATTCAGGTGCATATGTGGCACCAGATGCTGTCTGGAGCAAAGGGGGACGAATTGTTGAGCCCGAATCATTACTACCCTATCTAGCTACACAAATCCATTCTTTAGACCACATTGGGCCATCAATTTTCACATTCTTGGTGGAATCCAAAGTTTAGGGAACGCGCCAAGGCAGTTGTTAAAAATTGTGTTGCTTGTAAACAATTAAATGCTGTACCGCAGATGCAGACTCCTGCTAATAAAACAGTGGTTTCTCCAGGGCATTTTCGGCATTTGCCCTGAGTGTAATCGCAAACAGGATGTGCTGATTCAATCAAGGGGTGCGGTGAGAGGTAAGGTGGACTGCAGCTTTACTGGCAGTACTATGCAGTATGAGGGCGACCAACAATAAGACTGTTGACCTCAGTCCTTATGAGATTCTAACTGGCAGACCTAGAGTGGGTACAGAAAGTATTCAGACCCATGAATTTAAATTTAATTATCACGTTTTGTTTATTTTCTCATTAATGTACACGCAGCATCCCATATTGACAGAAAAAACAGACATGTAGAAATAAAAAATAAAAAGAAAAACTGACATATCACCCATATGGCCATAAGTATTCAGATACTGTTCAGTATTTAGTAGAAGCATCCTTTTGAGCTAGTACAGCCATGAGTCTTATTGGGAATGATGCAACAAGTTTTTTACACCTTGATTTGGGGATTCTCTGCCATTCTTCCTTGCAGATCCTCTCCAGTTCTGTCAGGTTGGGTGGTGAATGATTTTCAGGTTTCTCCAGAGATGCTCAATTAAGTTTAGGTCAGGGCTGTGGCTGGGCCAATCAAGAATGGTTACAGAGTTGTCTCAAAGCCATTTCTTTGTTATTTTAGCTGTGTGCTTAGGGTCATTGTCTTGTTAGAAGGTGACTCTTCTACCCAGTCTGAGGTCCTGAGTACTTTGGAAGAGGTTTCTTCCAGGATATCCTGTACTTGGCTGCATTTATCTTTCCTTCAATTGGAACCAGACGTCCTGTCCCTGCATCTGAAAAACACCCCCATAGCATGATGCTGCCACCACTATGTTTCATTGTTGAAATTGTATAGGGCAGGTGATGAGCAGTACCTGGTTTGCTCCACACATACCGCTTAGAATTAAAGCCAAAAAGTTCAATCTTCATCTCATCAGACCAGATAATCTTATTTCTCATAGTATACGAGTCTTTCATGTTTTTTTTTTTTTTTAGCAAACTCTATGTGAGCCTCTAGCTCCATCGGGCCACTCTGCCATAATGCCCCGACTGGTGGAGCGCTGCAGTGCTAGTTGACTTTGTGGGACTTTCTCCCATTTCCCTGCTGCATCTCTGGAGCTCAGTCAAAATGATCTTTGTGTTCTTATTTACCTCTCTTACCAAGGCTAGTCTCCCATGATTGCTCAGTTTGGCTAGATGGCCATGTATAGAAAGAGTTCTGGTCATTCCAAACTTCTTCCATTTAATGATTATGGAGGCCACTGTGCTCTTAGGAACCTTAAGTGCTTCCATAGTTTTTTTGTAACCTTGGCCAGATCTGTACCTTGCCACAATTCTGTCTCTGAGCTCTTTGGGCAGTTCCTTTGACCTTGTGCATTGTGAGCCTTGAGGTCTTATATAGACAGGTGTGTGCCTTTCCTAATCAAGTCCAAATTAGTTCAATTAAACACAGCTGGACTCCAATGAAGGAGTAAAACCATCTCAAGAAGAATAAGAAGAAATGGACAGCTTGTGAGTTAAACATGAGTGTCACAGCAAAGGGTCTGAATACATATGACCATGTGATATTTCAGTTTTTCTTTAAAAAAAAAATTACAAACATTTCCACATCTGTTTATTTCTGTAAAGATGGGATGCTGAGTGTACAGTTATGAGAAATAGAATGAACTCTTTAATTTTAGCAAATGGCTGCAATAAAACAAATAGTCACAGTGTAAATTTAACGTGACTTTAAAATAACACAACACAAAGCCATTAATGTTTAAACCACTGGCAAAAAAATTGAATACACCCCTAAGTGAAATGGCCAAATCTTCCCCAATTAGCTGTGATGCTCTACATAAAGATGGCCTAGGCTATAAGAAGATTACGAACACCCTGACAAAGACCACACAGCAGTTTAACAGAACAGTTTCCACTCAGAACAGACATTCCCATGAGCGACCAAAGATGTTTGTGTGCACAGCATCATATCCATAGGTTGGCAACATGTGAAGGTCTAGTGAAGTCCATGTCCAAGACAGTTAAGGAAATCAACAGTTAAGTGCTGGAAAATCATGGTGGCCGAAAAATATGGACCCTTTGGGCACAATTTTCCATTTAGGGGTGTACTGACGTTTGTTGCCAGCGGTTATACATTAAATGCTGTGTATTTAGTAATTTTGAGAGCATGGAAAATGTAAACTGTTATACAAGCTGTAGACTGAATACTTTAAAATGTATCAAAGTGTCTTATCGTCCATGTTGTCCCAAGAAGAAATATAATAAAATGACCATCAAGCTCTCAGGCGACACTGCATTAAAAACCGACATTATTCTGCAACGGATATTATCACATGGACTCAGGAACACTTCCAAGTTAAATCTCTACCATGCAAAGCAAAAGCCATATTTTAACAACACCCAGAAACTCTGCCGTCTTCTCTGGTCCCGAGCTCATCTGAGATGGACTGACTCAAAGTGGAAAAGTGTCCTGTGGTCTGACGTGTTTCAGATTGTTTTTGGACATAAAGGATGACGTGTCCTCTGGAGGAAGAGGACTGTCCGGATTATTATAAGCGCAAAGTTCAAAAGCCAGCATCTGTGGTGGTATGGGGGTGTGTTAGTGCCCATGTCATTAGAAAAGGATTTCCAAATAATTATATTTTGATTTTTATTTATGTTTTACACAATGTCCCAACTTCATACACATAACATGCAGCCTGGCTTTCCTTTTGTTCTTGCTAATTTATGGTTTGCATTTACTGGTAAAGCTCTGTATTTTTGTTCATAAAGTCTTCTACATGCATCTTCTTTCAGCTTCACAATTACCTTTTTCACCCATAAACAGCTCTCTGGTTTTCATGTTGGTTACTCCTCTAACTATAAATGCACAGTCTGCACAGGAAAAACCCAAATCTGAAACTGAGCATAGACATTCTGCAGTAATTATTGTTTGAATAATCAAGGTAACAGGATACACCTGGGCAAGAAAACACATCCCACAGTCACATGTTTCAATATTTTTGCTCACAAGGAAAATAGGTGGGTAAAAGGTGATATCTTATGAACTGTGTATCAGGTCCAGATTTAAATACCTGGACATAAAAATCTAAATGTTGACCATTTGTCTTATATTCATATTTTAATGTTAAACCCAAATGTTTTAAGTCAATAGCAAAAATAAAAGGATTGGCCATGCTGTTCCAATACTTTTGGATGGGAGGGTATTTAGACAGTGATGTTGAACTTTTTCTGAACGTTTATTTCTTCTTGTTTAAGACTGTAATCGTGAACTCATAGTTTTTACAAAGGTATGTATAGAACTGATTGTTGTTGTGTTTTCAGTTTCCGTGGTTTATCCGTACCTGCAGTGGACCACAGTAGGGCTTAAAGCTGAAGTGCTGTCAACGTAGCTTCTCACTGTTCTCACAAACTGAATAAGTGACTGGGTTGTTTCAGGCACACCATGATCAGGCCACACTGTGTAATGGAATTGCCTTACTATTCTTGAGTTATGAAGAAGGCCTTCCTATAAATCAATAAAAAAATCACTGACAATAACAGATCAAAGCTCTTTATGAAATGTGTAGAGTGGGTGTAAAAAGACTGAGACAACTAGTGAAAGTACTTGTTTGAATCTTTGTGCAGAATGATTTATAATACCTGAAGACAGATATGAAAATGCCAAACATGCTGCCCTGCAAAATCCCATACGAAGGGTAGCTCCTTAACGCCTAGCCAGATAGTTTAACTAACATTTCTTCACAGAGGTAGATAGTTTTTCTATTTAAAATGCCAAAAGAGCAATTATCCAGGATGTTCTTTATGCCACTGTCTCACTTTGTATGTCTCCTGGTACTTTCAGGAGAAATGATATCTGAGATAAAGTGCAACTGACATGTCATGTCAGCCATGTGAACTAAAATCTAAGAGAGAAAGACAAGCACTAAATAATATTAATAGAAGTTAATTATATACATACAAAATAACATATTACATTTATATTAACCATCACTCACATAGCATATCTGGAAATCTCGGATTGTCCACTCTGACAAAACAGACTCTGACAGCATGTGCACCATGACGTCACCATAATACAATGGCTCCCTGTCCACTGGCCAGTACTGATCACACTTCATCTAAATGAAACACAACCCCCCTCAACACACACGCACGCATGCACACACACACATGCACACACACACACACACACACGCAAACACACACACGCAAACACACAAACATACACACGCAAACAGACACACACACACACATATACACTGCTCAAAAAAATAATGGGAACACTAAAATAACACATCCTAGATTTCAATGAATGAAATAATCCAGTTGAAAATATTTTATCATTAAGTAGTGGAATGCATTTAGAACAAAATAACTTAAAATAATGAATCTAAATCAAAATTGGTATCGCATGGAGATCAGGATATGGAATCATACTCTAAATCAAAGTGGAAAATTTTTACAATTTACAAGCTGATCCAACTTCAATAGAAATTCCTCAAGATAAGTTAAAATGAGGCTCAGTAGTCTGTGTGGCCTCCACATCCCTGTATGACCTCTCTACAACACCTGGGCATGCTCCTGATGAGGCGGTGTATGTTCTCCTAAGGGCTCTCCTCCCAGACCTGCAATAAAGCATCAGTCAACTCCTGGACAGTCTGTGGCGCAACATAGTGTTGGGTGGAATGAGATGATGTCCCAGATGTGCTCAATTGGATTCAGGTCTGGGGAACAGGCATTAACAGTCCATAGCATTAATGTCTTAATTGTGCACAAACTGCTGACACAATTCAGCCACGAATCATGCATCAGAAGGAACCCAGGCCCACTGCACCAGCATATGGTCTCACAATAGGTCTGAGGATCCTATCCCAGTACCTAATGGCAGTCAGAATGCCTTTGGCTAGGACATGGAGGGCTGTGCGGCTGTCCAAAGAAATGCTTCCCCACACCATTACTGACCCACTGCCAAACCAGTCATGCTGAAGGATGTTGCTGGCAGCAGAATGTTCTCCACGGTGTCTCCGTCACCTCTGACACGTGATCATTATGAACCTTCTTTCATCCGTGAATGGCAGAGGGCGCCAATGGTGAATTTGACAATCATTGTGTTTTCTGGCAAATGCCAATCGTTCTGCACGGTGTTTGGCTGTAAGCACAAGCCCCACTTGTGGACGTTGAGGCCTCATACTACCCTCATGGAGTCTGACAGTTTGAGCAGAAAGATGGACATTAGTGGACTGCTGGTGGCCATTTTGCAGGTCTCTGGAAATGCTCCTACTGTTCCTCCTTTCACAAAGGAGGAGGTAGTGGTCTTGCTGCTGGGTTGTTGCCCTCCTACAGTCCCCTGGCATACTAGCCTGTGTCTTGGAATCTTATTCATGCTCTGGCTGTACTGTGCTGACAGACACAAAAAACATTCTTGCCACAGCTCGCACTGATGTGCCGTCCTGGATGAGCTGCACTACCTGAGCAACTTCTGTGAGTTGTATACTCCGCCTCATGGTACCTCTAGGGGTGAGAGCACTGACAAAATGCAAAATTGACCAAAACAGCCAGAAAGGATGAGAACAAAGAAATGGTCTATAGTCCCCACCTGCAGAGCCAGTCCCTTATAGAGGTTGCCTTGCTAATTGCTTCACATTACTTGTTGTCTATTCCATTTGTATTTCCATTTGATTCACAATCAGTGTTGCTTTTTAACTGGACAGGCTGATTTAAAGAAGTGTGATTAATTTGGAGTTACATTATGTTGTTTAAGTGTTCCATTTATTTTTTTTTGAGCAGTACATGACTGGCTTAGATTCTATATAATGGTTTTAAATTAATAGTCACTGTTTACATTTTCCCTTGCCTTGAAATGAATGTTTTTTATATTTTTATTTATATCTAATATTTTTTAATATTGTGTTACTCTGGCAATGGTGATGCCTTTCCACTACTCACCCTGCCCTTCTCTACACACTGTGTCACCATGACAATGGTGTGCACAGACTGCTCACACACCATACGCCAGAAGTCATCCATGGTGCCTGGGAGTGGTCCCTGCATGGCAATGTACTCCTGTCTGAAGTTATAACCCTGGTACACAAACCCAGATAGAAATTCTTATTAATGATTTATAAGATATGCTACCCTAACTAGTAAGCTAAGATCAATGGCTGAAAATAACTTTATTCTATAAACCCCTTTATTAATCCAATAGCATTTGCATCTCACAAACTTATAATCACCTCAGTAAAATATAAACTATACATAATCCTACATTAGTGTATATTGTACTGAATTGTTTGTCAGATTCAAATGTATTGTATAGTTCAAAATTACAGTTACAACAGGGGAATGTGGTGGCCTACTGGGTACTGGACTATGGCTTAGAAGGTCCAGGGTTCACATCCTACCTCTGCCACAGTTGGGCCCCTGAGCAAGGCCCCATACCTACATTTTCTTGGATTGTAAGACTGTATTAATTGTAAGTCGCTCTGAATAAGGGCATCTGCTAAATTATGTAAATGTACATGGACTAATGGAAGTTATTTCCAGCCATTTTAATACAGTTACAGAATTATATTTCAACTTAGTTACAATAGCTGTCTAAGTTATCATACTTTATTATTAATATGTGGGGGGCTCTGGCAAAAGCAGGCACTTCTCGCCAGGGCAGGCACAGCGCCATGGCCATTTCAAGATGCAAAATCAATGCAGATAATATTCAACCTCATCCAGCCATAGCTCAACACCTGCCTCGGGGAGAACCGCCTGCATCTGATATATATTAAAATGAGAGTTAAGTGTCCCTATTTACGCCATCTATCTAAATATGGTCGAGCTGAATGAATCAGCTTTATTCCAACAGCCTATCCAATGATTTTATGCAAATCTCAGAAGTTTAGAAAATCATAACTTGGTCAATTTTGTCCAAGTATACAAATTATTTAAATGAATTAACTTAAAATTAAGCCAATTTATAATTTTTGCAAGAAGAGCCTGTGTTTTTGCCAGATTCCCTCACATATTAGAGCAACAATATCACAGACAATAAGATTTAATACTTATTATATGCAGAATGTTGTGGTGTCTTTTTTTCAGACAAGGACCTTTGCTAACTTACTGGAATGAAGCTGGCATTGATGAAGTCAGAAGAGCTGTTTTCATTTAAGCATGAAAGTTTCACACGTGTTGAGTCATCTATTTAAAAAAAAACAGAATTTAAAAAAGGCTTTGCATACAGAAATGATAAAAAAAAAGTATATTTCAAAATAACGCGTAAATCTTGCTGTGTATTTACACAAGTGTTTTAGTTCATTATTCTTGTGTGATGGAACTAGAATGCTTCATACCATTTAGATATTTGTGTTCTACAACCCCAAATTATTTTAGTTTTTTTTTTTTAAGTAATGTAATTGAAAGAACGATTGGATTACATGATGAGGCATTTTAGTCCATAAAGGCCAAGGGCACAAGTATCAGCTGAACACCCATGATTTTTGATCCCTCAGATGGCACTTATATAACCACATGGGCAAACGATTACTTTGCCAAACCTTTGTCAAGCACTATAATACAGATTTACATTCAAACTGTTTTACTTTAAACTGTGCAAAATAAAGAAGCCTCGTGTTAACCATGTCTAGGATTTGCATTTTGACTTCTCTGCTCTTGAAGGCATCTAGGATGAACCATCACACAGTTGATTATGTTAGATGTGTATTATGTCAGAAAATCAGTATTTAAAGTCCTTTTTTTGGGCAACAAGTACAAAAGCCAGAGACTGCCATGGAACGGGGTTGTGTGAGTACCCTTTGCAAAGAGCATTTACAGTTACAACTTTACTACTGCAGATATGTTAGAGCAACATAAGCTTCAAGACATCTTTTTCAGGAATGTCCATACATTTTTCAACAAGACAATGCAAAACCACATGCTGTACATTACATTTGCATGGCTGCAGAATAAGAGAGTACGGGTACTGGGCTGGCCCGGCTGTAGTCTTGACCTGTTCCCAGTAGGGAATGTGTGGATGATTTTGAAATGACGATATTGCACATCTTAGGATGTGTTTGCAAGAACGAATTGGACAAAATAACACCTGAAACACCAAATCGCTTGGTATCCTCTGTAACAACTTTTAAGTGGGGTCAGATTGAATGGCAACATTAAAAACTGTTAACGGCTTTAATGTCCCATGTTTACTAACAAATGAAATGAAGTGGACTAGATAAATATCTCAGATATCTGTTCTGTATTTAAATAATAGTTAAAGTAAATGTAAGAAACATATAATCCCGTATTCTTTGATCAATTTCTCTATTGTTCCTAGGTTCATTTACTTACAGGGCAGTATATTGTTGTATCGATTTTTGGAGAGGTTCTCAAGTAATTGTGCGGCATCCTGAGGTTGGTTGCGTCCGACATCTTTCAAGTCCTATAAGAACATTGAAAATATATTATTATTCTTATATCTACAAAATTTAAATATACATTTTTAAAATGTTTTTTTGTTTCATTAAATATACTATAAAGTTAGTAATGACAAGAATAATTATTTAACTGTTTCCCTTTATTTATTTATTTTTTTTTTTGGGGGGGGGTATTTAGGTAAAAATACTTCTGATTTAACCAGACTTTGCAAAATGTGACCATAAACATATTAAATACACTGCACAAAAAATAAAGGGAACACTTAACCAACACAATGTAACTCCAAGTGTTCCCTTTATTATTTTGAGCAGTATATTTACATTTAAAATAAAGTCAGTCTTACCTCAAATTCTTCTGAAAAAAGATAACTGGAGTCTTCCTGAAGCTTTGCAAGATGAGCCTCAAAGTGGGCTGCATTTATGGGGCTAAAAAATTAAGTAATATAAGTTATGTTTATTTCTGCCGGTTTAGACTAGCCTCTTTCAACCTGAAATTCCTGACCTCAAAATTCACCTCACAAGCATTTTATTGCTTATCAGATGTGGAACCAGCAGCTTTTATATTCACGTCAGGACATAGTGAATGGTTTTGATATTAATAGTAGACAACATACTTTCATGTCTCTTCACTATGTGTCAATCTCTCATTATATACTGCTTGCATTTCTCTGACTGAATACCTGAACACCTGTGACCATCTTAACACAACTGAGTTATTTGTTAATGTACCAGTCATCTAAAAATTTGTAGTTAGATTAATCGACTAATCGAAAAAAAAAATAAAATAAAATCGTTAGATTAATCGATAAAAAATTAATCGTTAGGTGCAGCCCTACCAGAGACGAAGAGTTTCTTTGGTAGCCACAGATGTTACGTAAAGTGTTACCCATATTTCTTATTCGCTTTCATGTTCTTTGGTCAAATTACCGTAAGCAGAATTTTGGTCCAGATGAGTGAATAACATTTCACGTACATAATAGAATTTGTTTCGGTATTTTAGGATTTGGTCCAAATAAGCGGCTGGTCCCATTATCCGGTGGACCAAATTACCAGGAATAGACTGTACAGTAAAAGGAGTGTTTCATGGAGCAAAGATCAGTAGACGATGAGAAATTATTCTATTGCATTGACTACTATCTTATTGACTAAGAAATGAGAAAGGAACAGTAAACTAGTAACATGAGATATACAGTCATCTAATGTGCTGTCACATTTGTTTTGCTGAGAAAAACTTCTTTGTTTACTTTAACATAGTCACTGAAGCACATATCTGCTTTATACACATAGAATATAATGCAGATTTCACTGAATAATGGAAAATCTGAATCTGGTGTAAGGAGTTTGTTGCTGTCATTCCAAGCAAATGCACTGTGGATTTATTATTTAAGACAAATATTACATTTTTATTAAGGAAAGGCCAATATATTTATATTGCACCTTTCATACAGTGTGGTCATCCATTAATATAATACTTAAAATATTAAAAAATATGTAAAATATAAATGCATTGAATCATGTTTTTCACCATTGTCCATTCAAAAGTAATAAGTCACAAGTGACTATAAAACTTAAAAAGTGGGGTGCTATGCATTGATGACAATATATTTGATTAATGTGATAATTGTTTAATGAAAGATAAAAAAGCTTTGAAATGTTTCCTAAGTATTGTGATATTTTGAAAAAATTATTTAACACCCAATCCACATCCCCAGTCAATCATCCAACCACAGTTCAAGCTTAAAGCACAAGTTAATAACCTGTTTATAGACCTGTAAAAAACTACAAACGTACCTCCTGAACCCCATGTACATCCTAGAGGGGGACGCTTCCTTCCACATACTTACCAGAGGCCCGACATATGCTGCACTAGACACAAAACACACACAAACAATAGCAGGACATTATTTAATTATCAGATGCCCAGCTTTCATGTTTTATTTTTTTACAATGCCAGAGTCATTAGCCATTGCTAATACATTGCTCTTACATTAGAAAAAGGTGTGCATTTGTGTGGTCTCTTACATTTTGCAGACTCTCTGCCTATAGATCAGCAAGGCTAATACAGCAATAACCATTCCCAAGAGAAACAAGCCAGAGCTGATGCCCATGGCGATTCCTTCAAGTGGATCTGATTGGAAAAATAACTAAATTACTTTGAGGTATGCAGCACTAAAAAAGAAATTGAGTGGGTTACTACTGGCTCACTTGCTTGTGTCCTAAGTGGTAGGGAGAGATAGGTGTCGCTGAATAGTGGGTGAGACAACTCTCTGTTTCCATCATGAAAGAGTTTAGTAAAGGCTCGAACACTCAGTCTGAAATATATATACATCTCATAATAGATAAAGCAGAAAACAATTGGTTAAAATAAAATGAATATTTACAAAGCATTTTAAAATATTAATCACCAGTACCTGTATGACGTTCTGGATTTCAAGGGCCCATCACAAAAATAGTTTTGATACTTTCTGGACTCCACATCTTGTTCGCAGGCACCTCCCAAGCGGTCCATACCAGCCCCAAGGTTAATCTCAAACAACTCATTCACTGAATCTATGTCATCTCCACACAAACTTTGGAAGTAGTTTGTCTGGTAGATCAACACAGATCTGTTGTTCATGTAGTCACGGTAGGATGGCAACGGATGCTTGTGCTCTGGCAACATGGGTGTCACATCTGCAAATTGACATTTCTACATTTTAATTTTCAGTGTTATTACTGACTAAAGATTGTTATAACATTGAACTTCGTTTTGATGTGTAGATATTCCCCACCTCCTTCCAATGTTAGGATGTTGTGTAAAACATAAATAATAAGATATATAAATAAATTGCAGAAATGAGATATTTAATGTATTTAATAAACTTTATTTATTTTTTTTTCAAATTCACTTATTTTGAATTTGATGCCTGCAACATGTTCCAAAAAAAGTTGGGACAGGAGCATGTTTACCACTGTGTTCACCTTTCCTTTAAACAACACTCAATTTGGGAACTGAGGACACTACTTATTAAAGTTTTGTAAATTGAATTTTTCCCGTTCTTGCTTGAATTACAACTTTAGTTTCTCAGGTCTCAGTTGTCATATTTTACATTGCATGATGCACAACACATTATTAATTGGAGACAAGTCTTTACTGCAGGCAGGCCAGTCCAGTACCCGCACACTTTTACTATGAAGCCACGCTGATGTAACACGTGCAGAATGTGGCTTGGCATTGTCTTGCTAAGATAAGCAGGGATGTACCTAAAAAAGATGTTGTTTGGATGGCAGCATATGTTGCTTCAAAACCTGTATGTACCTTCCAGCATTAATGGTGCTTTCACAGATGTGCTGTGAGAAATTTAGTTTACCCATGCCCATGCCATAGGCACTAACACACTCCCATTCCACCAGGTAGGCTGGCTTTTGAATTTTGCATTGATAACAATCCGGACAATCCTTTTCCTCTTTGGCCCAGAGGACACGACATCCATGATTTCAAAAAACAATTTAAACTACAGGACACTTTTCCACTTTGTGTCAGTCCATCTCTGATGAGCTTAGGCCCAGAGAAGCCGGCGGCGTTTCTGGGTGTTGTTGATATATGGGTATCGCTTTGCAAGATAGAGTTTTAAATTGTAGATGGAGAGATGAACTGTGTTAATTGACAATGGTTTTCTGAAGTGTTCCTGAACCCATGGGATAATATCAATTACAGAATGATGACCGTTTTTTAATGCAGTGCTGCTTGAAGGATCGAAGGTCACGGGCATTCAATGTTGGTTCTTGGTGTTGCTGCTTTACTTGCAGAGATTTCACCAAATTATCTGAATCTTTTGATGATTTTATAGACTTTAAATGAATAAATCCCTAAATTCCTTGCAAAAGCATGCTAAGAAACATTGTTCTTAAACTGTTGGACTTTTTGCTCACACAGTCATTTACAAAGTGGTGAACCTTTTCCCTGTCATGATGAGATCGCTACCACCGTCGCCCAGAGCACCTGCCCTTCTAGCTTCTTCTACGCTCTTCTCCTGTTCTCTTGCAACTTTTCCTCCCAGCCTGCGGGTGGCACTCCCGCTCCCTTCTTCTTCCTCTATTTATACCACTCCCTTGCTTCCCTTCCTCACCGGTTATTTTGGTTCCCTACTTTCTTATGCGTCCCATTGCGTTTCCTGCCTTCCTAAAATGGTCCTTTCCATGTTCCTGTTCTTCCCCCTTCATGCTTTCCAGAGCGTAGCCTTCTCGTGCTTTATAGCACCTTCCTTATTTTTGTGTTCTTCATTTTGCAATTGTGTATCCTTAGTGACTGAGCCTTTCAGGGATGCTCCCTTTATAATCAACCATGACACTCATCCGTTTTCAATGAACCTGTTGACATGTGGAATGTTCCAATCAAGTGTTTTGAGCATTCCTCAACTTTCCCATCTTTTCTTGCCTCTGTCACAACTTTTTTGCAATATGTTGCAAGTTTGAACATTACATATCTTGTCTTTGTAATGTATTCAATTGATTATAGGTTAAAAAGGATTTGCAAATAATTGTATTACGTTCCTGTTAATGTTTTACACATTAACATGTCTCAACTTCATTTAATGTGGGTTTGTACAATACACTGGGAACATTGTAAACAAACCTGGGTTCAATAATAACATATGCCATGTTATGTAACAGATGTGACAGTGTGCTTAGCTGTACAAATCATCATAGTCATTTAAAGTCATACTGCCTAAAAGCACTATCCCTTTTGGTGGGTGAGCAAATACTTTTTTCTAGGTTTTAATACAAAGTTTTGGATGAATGAATAATGAAGGCTAGCCTAGTAGTTAACATTTTGGTCCCCCACTTCCTTTGTAGGCAAAGGAGTGTTCCTACAATCACAATACAGCATACAAAGCAAGTATTCCAAACCTGATGTCTAAACAAACTTTCATTTAAAACTACAAAGCGGATTCCAAAAAAGTTGGGACACTAAACAAATTGTGAATGAAAACTGAATGCAATAATGTGAAGATGGCAAATGTAAATATTTTATTCGTAATAGAACATAGATGACAGATCAAAAGTTTAATCTTAGTAAATGTAACATTTTAAAGGAAAATTTGTTGCTTGCTTAAAAATTTCACAGTGTCAACAATTGCCCAAAAAGTTGGGACAAGTAGCAATAAGTGGCTGGAAAAAGGAAAATGGGCATATAACGAACAGCTGGAAGACCAATTAACACTAATTAGGTTCAGACGTTTGCACTTGGCCAGGGGTCATTTAAAATGGAGTGTGGCAAAATGGAAGACTGTTCTGTCTATTTATAAACAAATATAATTGTTTTGTTTAATTTATTATTGACTTTTAGGAGTTGTGTGAAGATTTGATTATGTTTTAGGTCAATATGCAGAATGCAAAAAAATCAAAAGGGTTCAGAAAAACCACTGGACATAAGTTTTTAAAAATTTCCTTTCCATTGGGCATTCACAGTCTGCTATGTGTGAAAATAAACAAAAAAACAACAAAAAATGCTTTACAAACAATTAAGAATAAAAAAAAGCCATACCGTCAGACTCTCTAACAATAATGGCAAAGAAGCGAATGGCCCCATGAGTGTTGCTGAACCAGCTGCAGTTAAACTGAAAAAAGATAGTGGATTGGGTGATGTGGCTGGCATTCTCGCTGACACAGACCTTGGGAGGCGGCACGGGTGGACCTAAAAACACAAAAAGTGCTTACATATCAAATGGCAAAATATATTTAAATAAGTAAGCTATTAAATGTAGCAGCAAGGTAGCACATTGGTTACAGTATCCTCACAGCTCCAGAGGCCCAGGTACAAGGGCTGGCCTGGCCACTGCCTGTATTTAGGTCCAATTATTCAAATTTATTGCAGTGATGGTTTAATTATTGCCAATAGTTTTAAATTATAATGCATATATGCTTGTAATGCTAATTAATGTAGTTGATAAATCAAATCCACTGATCTTATATCTGTTCTCATTTTATACAGCTGAAGCAGATCGACCATACCTATCTGGAGGACGTGTTGCCTAATGCAGCTCTGTTTAATCTGATCTAATTCTGAGATTACTCTAAACACAGAGGAGCAGCTGGCTTCATCATCATGCTCCCTCATTCCCTAGATTTTTATTTATGTCTTGTTGTGATGCAACACCAGAAAGAAGATATATCTATATAGATATATAGATAGATAGAGTACTTTATTCATCCCCTAGGGGAAATTATGTTGTTGAGCAGCCATACACATAATAACATGAACAGACAAATGTAAAATGTAAAAAAAATAAATAAATAAAAAAAGAAAGAATATAGAAAAAAATATTAAATACAAATATGTCTAAAAATCTATACAGTACAAAAAATATAACGGGAATTTGTATGTGCAAAGAGTGCTTATTCACATTAACGGGTGTGTGTAACCCATTATCGGGACAGTGGTGATTTGTTATACAGAGATATTGCAGTGGGTAAGAAAGATTTGCGGTATCTGTCCTTATTACAGCGGAGCTGCAGGA
>JAVSBV010127231.1:0-18090 GCA_033117975.1 Parotocinclus spilosoma
CACCTGAAAAATAACCGAATGTATGAAAAAACTAAAACTAATACTAAAACTAACGAAAACTAAACTAAAACTAAGCAAAAATATAATAATGACTAATAAAAACTAGCAAACCCAACCTAAAAACTAATTCAAAATAACTGAATTTGAGAAAAAAAAGTCAAAACGAAATAAAACTAAACTATAATAAAAAATCCAAAACTATTATAACCTTGCTCTGAATACAGAATTGTTCTAAAGTTGGAAATCAGTAACATTTTATTTCTGAATGAGGATTGTTAATATAAAATTCAAGTAGGAAAGAAAGTTAACCAGGTTATCGAACCAAAATGAAAGTTGAAATTGATAAATCGATTGATAAATCCTCTCTGAGCAGTTTTGAGTCTCAGGTCCTCTGAAAGGGAATTCCACAGCTTTGGCCATAGTGGCTAAATTCTGATTCTCTCCACTTCGGTTGTGTTTTAGGGACTACCAACATGACATAAGATAACCATAGTCTGAACATATCTAATTAATATCTACAAATATATATATATATATAAAACTATTTTGTTTTATATATATAAAAGGAATAAAACTATTTTGTAAGGAAGTCAGGAGTGGTTCCTTTGGATTATCAAAACGAAATTTTTCCAGTTGTGTTGTAGGTCCTCAGCCTCTCAGATAAAAGCCTGTAAGGTAAAAACAATTATAGTTCTGCCCAGGCAGTGTAACAGAGGATCAGCTCTTCACCTAGTCTATATGCGTGTTATGGATTTGTTTTTTTACCTCAGCATGTGCATACCGAAGCAATTAGCAAATTATCAGCACCTCCAAGCCCAAGGCCTTGGTTCTCCCAATGCCTCTTTCTCATATTTAGAAACTGTTTTCATTAGCATTCTTGCCTTAGGCTTACTCAGTCAGGGCTGTATGCTTGTAAAACAGCTTTGAGGCAATGCTGTATTGTAAAATGCACTGTGTAAATCATTTGACTTTGAGAAAAGGGTAAGGTGTCCTCTTCAAGTGAAGAAAATCTGCTCCCAGTGCAGGAGTGATAAACCAGTTTGCTTGGTGGCAGTAGTTTTGCAGTCATTGTTCTGGTGTGTAGTGATGAAACAATGGGAAACGATGGGAGCTTAGTACTCCAATGCTGCTTCATCTCTTTTGGTCTTATGTCGCCGGTTTTATAAGATCAACTATTTCAGGTGTGTTGAAACTTGTTCTGATTCAGTTTTTCTCTCTTAGTGTCAGTAATCAGTAATCAGTCGATCAATGATGGATCAGAGACACTTCGTCCTTTTGATTGTCACAGGTGAGATTCTAAATCAGTTTTTACTGAGTGATAAAGATATATAGTAAAGATACACAAAAGGGGTAAGGAATAGGGCAGCTGGTAAATGATGATGATGCAGCTTGGGCATGATGATCCAACAACCTATTTAGAAATCCCTTACAATAATGACTGCTTCAGTTGCTGCTGGCTAGGCACCAATGTCCAGTATTACGTGGATAAGAAAGTGGATGAACGAATGAAAGAATAATAAAAATCATTAAGCTGGCTGTCTAGTATTTCTATTACACAAGTGATTGTATATCTTTCATTGTATAGTATCTTCATTTGTTGAACACTATTAAAACATCTGGTCCACAGGAGTTTTCCCCCTTGTTCAATCTAATTATTGTAAGTACATTCTGATCAATCAGAATGCAACATGGACTAATGCTCAGGCTTACTGCAGAGCCACACACAAAGACTTGGCAACGATCGAGAGTGACGGAGACATAATAAAACTCCAAACTGAAGCTCAAAGTCTCCAGTTCGGTACCAGTACTTGGATCGGACTGTACAATGATATTAACAGTTGGCGTTGGTCCTACAGAGACGAGCAATTAGGAACCATGAGACTATGGTATTTAGGACAGCCTAACAATTCTGACGGAGCTGAAGAGTGTGGCAGGATAAATCCATTGGGCTGGTATGATGCAACATGTACTTTTACACATGCTTTCATCTGTTTTGATGGTGAGTAACAAAAATGTTTTTTGTTAGATCTAATTTTTTTATGACCTTTTGCCAATTTTGGGCATAACTTTGGTTCTGGCCAACGTACCAGTTAGTCTTATGCAAGACCGCTCTGTCCTCAGTGTTTATACAACTAGTTAGGCACCAAGGTGTCTCGGTGGGTAGCACTGTGGACATGTCTGGGGCATTCTCAAATAGAAGGTCAAGGTATCTGACATTCACCAGTTCCGTCATGGAGGAATGCAAAAGCATTCCAGTGGTAACTTGTGAAGCACTAGTGAACTCCATACCCAATAGAGTGAAGGCAGTGCTGGAAAATGATGGTGGCCACACAAAATATTGAAACTATTGCTACTATTTGGCCATATTCACTTACGGGTGTACTCCACTGTTGCCAGCAGCTTAGACATTAACGGATGTGTGTTGAGATATTTTGAGGGCACGGCAAATGTGCACTGTTATACAAGCTTCAGTGTTGTCCCATAAAATATATAATAAAATGGTTACAAAAATGTGAGGGGTGTACTCACTTTTGTGAGATACAGTACATATGATTAGCCTTGCTGTAACCTTGCTTGTGCCGTTGGACATGGATTCTGATGGCGACGTAAAATAAACCAAATGAACAAACAAACTAGGCAGCTGCCAACTGCGTAATTTTGTTGTCAGGCAGCAAACGTCTGTGCCTATTTTGCACATCTGCAGGAGTAGTTTGACACAGAAAAGTGGTGCATGTTCATGGGGGTGAACAGAAGCATGTCAAACTGGACGTGAGTGCCCCCACACTGACAGGGGGCATGGACAAGATCAGATTGTCCAGCAGTTTTTGTGGTATCCTATTCGTATTCGTTCTGAAATATCCCCTAATATTTGGGAGCAGTTTAGAACCCGATAAACTGTTCGCTTTAACGACCGAGGTCAAACAACAAATTCAAACAGGAAATAAAATATATTTTTATATTTCTCCTCACAGAGACTAAGATTGGCAACAACAGGTACATTCTCTACTCTACCCCTCTGACATGGTACAGCGCTCAGGCCTACTGCAAACTGCACCACACTGACCTAGCCAGCGACAGAGATGATGCAGAACACTCAATTATAATGGGAATGATAACTGGACACACTTGGTTTGGCCTGTACAGAGACTCCTGGAAGTGGTCAGACCAGACCATTGTAACTAACTCTATATTGATTCCTTATAAAGCTCGATATAATTATTGTGCTTATGTAAATATTAGTCAGGTCATCGCTACACAGTGCACAGTCAAAATGCCTTTCTTCTGTTACAAAGGTGAATGAAATCATGTTCAAATAGCTATATAATATCTTAATTAATCAAAATGACTTTTAGAAAATAAATTCTCTATATCTGTATTTACGTCTATGTAGAAATCACGGGAAAGAAGAAGATCATCAGGGTGAAGATTCAGACAAATCAGGATGTGAACGATCCTCTACTAGAGGACGTGGTCTCACAGAAGGTGGGTTTCATCCTCCAAAGTCTTCACAACGAACAGCTGTAATCATCATCTGCTGCTGTACTAAGCTTCTCTTTTGTTTATTGTATTTTCCATATCTCTTCATATTTCTTTGCATTTTTCTGCATTCATTAGTAATAAAAAGTCATGTACTGTTCCTCAGATCCAGTCGGAACTGGAGGATCATGGGGTGGAGAACGCCACAGTCCAATTCAGAATACAACCAGAAGGAAAAGTTTTTCACAAGCTAAAGGAAATTAACATCACTGTAAATCAAACCTGCTGAGATGCAGTAATTCTGTAAAACTTGAATTCAATCAGATTAAGTACTTATCAAATGTAAACAACATTTCATGTTTTAGAGAGACTTCACTTCTAGTTATCTACTGGAACTGCAATGCAAATGAAGCTAAGAAATACAAGAAATCTATCCCAAAATGAGACCTCCATTATGCAAAACATCCTTATAATGTAACAGAACTACATGTAACATCAGCCTTGTAGCTCCAGTAAAAAGCTAAAGGTAATTTTGTGAAAATTGTTACTGCTTAATCTGAGACAAACATCCATTTAATAAATAATCATCCACATGGATCATTATATGAGAAAATAGTACAATTAATCTTAGTAAATGTTCTTTTCAGTAGAAACATTGACAGACATTATAGGGTGTAGTTTAGGAAAATTGTATTATTTATCGTAGTAAATAAGTGGTGTAACAATGCTGTACAATATCGTTTTTTGTGCAAATATTTACCATCTATCATAATATATGCTTATTGTATAAAAATACTGGATAATATATCATTTTTGTGTACATTGTGACATAATAAATGTTGTGAGCTTTAAAAATGTACTGCAGTGTTTTTTCAATATCCAGTAAAGGGATCCGATACTGTGCTTGTGTACTCGTACTCGTAGAATTACTCTGATCCACAATTTAAAACCAAATTACAGCATTGTCATGTTGAGCAGGTGGGTAAAGATGCAACGTCTGAACCTGAATGTGCATGATGTAGCTTTCATTTTGTAATCGTCAGAAATGTAGGAATATTCTATTAAAATAAAGCATGTTTTAAAAGTCACTGTAAGAACTGCAATGTTATTATACTCGTGTAAGCACTCGGTATCAGAAAATACCCAAATGCAAGTACTTGTATTTGGTATAGCAAATAACGCTATTGGTAAGTCCTTAGTTCTTACCTGTATTTTTAAGTCTATTAAACTACTTAAGCCGGATATTACCGTGCCATATTTATTAGTCGTTGCAGTATAGCAGCTGTAACGACACATGCGTTATCAGCTTGAGCAGACTGAATACCGAGCACAAGTCTGCCTGGCGAGCACTTCTAAGTGGCAACGTTGCACAGCTCTGGTGAATTGCTTGTGCTGGCTAGGGGGGTTGGGAAGGGATTTTTTAAAATTATTTTCTAAAATACCTGCTAACATTGTAAATACAACACTAAATACATTGTGCTGTCACGTAAAAAAGACATAAAACACGTTCTCCATTCATTCCATTCCATGATGTTTTTGGGTGAGTGAAAGGGAAATATTAAGCGGTGTAAGATGAGGCAAGGTGAATCAAAGTCGCACAAAGCTTTAGGGCGACTTTTGCCCATCATAAGTATTAAAATAATGGAAAATCAATTTGCGGGGGCCAGTGCTGATATAAAATTATTCCAGGTCTGAGAAAGACTGCAGTGTCGTGGCTATTTAGTTGATACCAGTACACTACAGTATCTTATACAATTAAGTGACCACACAAGATCCACAATCTCAGAATGATTGTCTGTGGCTACTCTGCAACATAAACTTTGTAGATGTGAGATTGAGTCAGAATGTAGTCTTTTAAGTCTTTTCAAGGTATTTTTGAATTGTCTTGTATGGTTAGCATTAGGGACCAAGTAGGGAGTATAAATCACAGCGCAACAGTTAGGGGGCAGGGAGCAGGGAGTAGGGAGCAGGGAGCAGGGAGCAGGGAGCAGGCATTAGGGAGCAGGCATTAGGGAGTAGGGAGTAGGGAGTAGGGAGCAGGGAGCAGGGTTAGAAACGAGAACGGCACGATGGATAATATGAGACACGTCTGTAGCTGGGTGCGCATGCGTACTCGCGTTCTCTCCGCTACGTGGAGGTTTGTGCGTCACGCTCTGCGGCAGCAGCTTTGCGGCTTCAGTAGACGTGTCAGTGAGGAAGTGGAGCGCTAACCTGCTAACTGCTAGCGGGACAGAAATACTGATTATTCTGATTAAAGTTCAGCCCGTGAACGCCGAGTAATCATTAGGCCTTCTTCACAGGGCGACATGTTAACCAAATTCGAGACCAAATCCGCCCGGGTAAAAGGTGAGTGTGGAGGAAGCTAACCGAAGTTAGCGTGCTAGCGGTGTTTACCTTAGCACTGGGTATTGGGTTATTTGAGTTAAAATGTTAGGACGTTGTGTTTAACTGTAGATTTGTTTTGTATTCGTAATTTGTGAAGTGATTTAAGACCTGTTACCGTATTAGAAGAGTATCAATGCCAATGCGTTATTGAATTTAATGACGCGGTGCGAAAACTTATTCTCACCATAATACATATGTATAAATGTTGTATTTACACTTGAAACGAGGGTTAAATTTATACAGCTTTTGCATGTATGTGATATTTATACAGTATTAAAAATCAATCCATCATATGGCGGTCGTATTTAAGGATTGTTTTAGTGAGAGTGTAGAAAACAGCTGACAATTTTATCACCAATAAAAAAGTAATTTAAAGCATTGCAGTCCGAAATTGGGACGCCTCGTGCCAAAAGAAAGATAGTTTCCCTTTTTTCTTTATGTAACGAGCAGCTATAATCTACAGAGTGAGCCAAAAGTCCCTGGACACCCTTATATGTCAGAAACAAATGGGAAAATTACATATCTGAATACCCCAGTAAGTAATGGGTGAGGGGAATCTTTTAGGATATGTCCAGAACATGGGCACCATCTTGAAAGCTGCCGAATTGGATCAAGGGGCACGTTTTTCCAAGAAGAAGGTGATCTGTCGCATATCAAAGAAGATCAGAATTGTCTCTGAAACATTTGCAATATCTCTTGTGGTTCAAAAGTTATCAACACAGAAAGCTCAAAACTTTTGATGTTCGTCACTGAAGATGGAACAACCGACACACGGGAAGATCAGTAATTTCACTCAGCACTGTTACCCCTCATAGCCAAATTCAGAGAAATTGGGACTGTGGACGATAAGAAACGTAGTGACCGTCTGAAGAACCGCTTCCGACCAAGAAACCTCAACAATGGTTTTGCCAGCCTTAGTGTAAAGTCCACAACTCACCCTGTGTAGTGTATTTATATTGTGTCAGTAGATTGAACTGGGGTGGACCAGTGTTTAGGGTACTGGAATGTTAGTTAGAGGGTTGTGGGTGCATATACAAGCACTGGCCATGTTGGGCTCCTAAGCAAGGGCTTTGGTCCTAACTAACTTGGTTCTTCTGGGTCGTCATGAGAATATAAATTATTATTGTTAAGAATGCTGATTTTTTTTTTTTTGGTATCTGTTCAGGGCTGAGTTTCCACCCGAAGAGACCCTGGATCCTTGCCAGCCTTCACAACGGCGTGATCCAGCTATGGGATTACCGCATGTGCACTCTGATCGACAAGTTCGACGAGCATGATGGTACAAAATACGAATCTTTCTCTCCACAATGTGCATAGGTGTACAATCACACTGTTGTTTATCTACTTGTCTGTGTGTGTGCGCTCACAGGTCCAGTAAGAGGGATCGATTTCCACAAGCAGCAGCCTTTGTTTGTATCAGGAGGAGATGATTATAAAATAAAGGTTTGTACTCGGTCGCATTTGTACTGTATGCTCGTGTTGGATGTAGAGGGGTTTGTATAACGTGTGCGCATGTGCAGGTGTGGAACTACAAGCTGCGGCGCTGTCTCTTCACTCTGCTCGGACACCTGGACTACATCCGCACCACCTTCTTCCACCACGTGAGTTTATTACTGTGGAGTGTGATGTAGATCCTGTACTCAAACACAATTAATGAGCATGAGAATGACTCACAGTTAATGAGCTATAACCATCATAGAGATATGTGCTTAATGGTAATTAATGGAGAATGTTAAACCATCAATCTCTCTCTGTATAATCAGGAGTATCCATGGATCCTGAGTGCATCAGATGATCAGACCATCCGTCTGTGGAATTGGCAGTCCAGGACCTGTGTGTGGTGAGTGTGTGATGGTGTGTCTGTTGTAAGGGTGTACTGACTATGTATTATAGCAGTGCTAAATAACACCCCTCTCTCTGTCTCTCTCTCTGTCTGTCTCTCTCTCTCTCTCTCTTTCTCTGTCTGTCTGTTTCTCTCTTTCTCTCTCTTTGTCTGTCTGTCTCTCTCTTTGTCTGTCTGTCTCTCTCTGTCTCTCTCTGTCTCTCTCTGTCTCTCTCTGTCTCTCTCTGTCTCTCTCTGTCTCTCTCTCTCACAAAGGGACAAATCAGGAGCAGCACTAAACGATGAACCTGGTCCGAGCCAAATGAGGATTTAAAATGCCGTGTGTGTGTGTGTGTGTGTGTGTGTGTGTGTGTGTGTGTGGCTTGGACGGCAGTAAAACGGCGTCAATCAGGCCGCGGTGATTGGGGGGGGGGTGAGTTGTTTGGCTCGTCGCGATTGGCTGCCGATCCGAGCGCCGCCGATTCGGAAATAAACACGGGAATAAAAGCGAGGCGGAGGGGAAGGCGAATCCCGAGACGGGCGGCATACCGAGGTATTGATAAGAACGTATCCTAGCAACAAGCTGCAGTGTTTGACTAAAGGGTTTGCCTGCTCTTTAGTTCTCATGCGTACACCAACTGTGCGCGCACGCACACGCGCACACGCGCGCGCACACACATTCCAAAGCCTTCCAATTTGATCCAGCGTGCATTCCTTAGCTTTCTGAAGTTATTCTCCTGAACATTTATTATTGATTTATATGGTAAGTACAGAGTTAGGAGTCTGAGCGGTAAGTAAGTGGGCTGATGGGAAATCCAGAACCAAAAAGCACTGGCTGGAATCAGATCTAAAGTTTCCCGGTTATTAAAGCAAAAGTTTTCCAGGACGGAGAGAAAAAACTCATTTTGCTTTTGCTTTTTGTGTTTTTTAAAAACTGACAAGCCTTGTCTTTGTTTACACCTCACACACACACACACACACACACACACACACACACACGCCAAATCCCTGGCGTGAACACATTAAATCTGATCTTCCTTTCCTGCCGTTAAAGTTTAACCACCTTTTGTTGTAGCATCGAGGATGCCATGTCACCAAAATTTACCCGTTGAATAAATAATTCATATATTAGCTGCATTATTGTAATTATTTTAGTTCTTATAAACACACAGACTACGGTCTTATTTACTTATGCTCTTCATAATATCGATATAATCTTCCATTTTCCCCCTACTTAATTTATTCATATTTATACTGTGTCAGATTTATTCTTATATAACTTATATTTATTATTGTCTAATTTTTGTTACTCTATTTTATTTATTATAATAGTCTCCATGTTTATTATTCTATTATCTCTTGTTCTCTATTTTATTCTATTGACTTATTATATTATTGATTTTATTTATTTATTACATTCTCCCTTTTATTTATTATATTCTCTATTTTTTCATTATAATTCTCCATTTTATTTATGATATTCTCTATTTTTATTATTATAATACTTTCCATGTTTATTATTTGATTATCTCGTGTTCTCCATTTTATTATATTATTGATTTTATTTATTAGATTCTTTCCTTTTATTTCTTATATTCTGTCTTTTATATTTCATGCCCTCTTTTTTTTTTTTATAAAAATTATAATTCTCCATTATATTTATTATAATAATTTCCACGCTTATTATTCTATTACCTCATGTTCTCTATTTTATTATATACATTTTATTTATTATATTCTTCATTTTATTTATTATAATACTTTCTATGTTTATTATAATATGTTCTACATTTTTATCATATTTATTTATTTATTATATTCTCCCTTTTACTTATTAATATTCTTCTCTTTTTATTATATTCTCCATTTATTATATAATCTATTTTAAATATTATACCCTCTTATTATATTCTCTTTATTATATTATTTATTTGTTATTCTTTATTGTATCATTATATTTTCTATTTTAATATTAAAATACTTTCCATGTTTATTATTATACTTGCTCACGTTCTGTACTTTATTATTATAATATTTATTAGATTCTCTCTTAATTTTTAATTCTCTCCTGTTTAATATCCTCTGTTTTTCATGATATTTCTCCATTTATTATTATTTATTTATTCTATTCTAATATTTATTCTATTCTATTAGTACATCATTTATTTATAACATTTTCTATTTTATTTAAAATTCTCCATGTTATTATAATCTCTATTTTATTCATTACTTTCCCCCTTATTATATTCGTCATGTTTTAACGTATATATATATATATATATAAAAACGTTTATTTTTTCTTTAAACAGGTTCTGGTTATTTTTAGATTCACCTTCACTTTTTTTTATGCTATTAACTATAAATTTAAATAAATTTATAAGGTCAGCAGGTCGGGGATCTTTTTTGAGTCTTTCTTCTTTATAACATGTAGGGATTTTCCTTGCCACTGTTACCCTAGGAGTCCCCGTTAGGACTGTGGATCTAGAGATTTAGATGAAGTTATATTGAGAGCGTGTGATGAATTTAATTCAGGGTTGTATAATCCTAAAGCACACTCAGGTCCGGTCTGGGCCGGGCCGGTCCGCTCCGGTCCCGGTGCAGGCTGGTGTGTATGGGTTGGGGCGGGTTCGGCTCCCGGACGGAGTTCAGTCAGGAAAACGGAGGGCTGTTAACAGGATTTTGGGCAGCGCCTGTGCTGATAACAGAGGGCGGATTCCTGAGATGCCGCGGCACACGGCGTACCTGTCGGTACGAGGCGGCGGCTTTGCTCCTCAACATCATTCAGTGCTGAGGATTACACGGCCTTATTACCATCATTACTCCTTTGATGACATCACAGCGTCGTACCTTTCAATACCCGGAATTCCGTGAGTAAAAGGGGACAGGATTTTTATAAAGGATGTGAAAGGCTAGATGTTCTAGACGCCTGTCGGCACGTCAGTAACTGCAGGTCACCTGGAACCCGACGCGGAACGCATCAGTAACTCCAGCAGGCTAAGGCATGCCCCCTTCCAACCGCCGCTCAAATCCCCCCCCCCCCCAAAGGCAAATTTGGGCGAGGATGGAGGTGGAGATGTACAGAGGGGCTTCGATTTGTTTCCAGAACGTTCCAAAAACACGTCCCGCCCACCTTTAGGTAAACCTAAACAAACACGACTCGGATTTATGCACCAGGCATTTAAGGCTCTGAGACTTGGACTCTCATGGATGGTATTACAGACTTGGACTCGGGTGCTACGAGGCACGACACGACTCGACCTAGCCGGCCACATATCTGGGGCCCGACTCAGACACTCAGATTTGTGTGCTAGGGTTCGAGACTTGACTCGGACTCAGGCGCCAGGCATTCAAGACTCGGAATTTCCCGCTAGAGACTCGGGGACGCCAGACGGACGCGGCAGAGGCTCCAGACTCGACTCTGTGCGCTAGGGAATGCCGACTAGGCTCGGACTCGGCTCGGACTCGTTCAGCAGGTACACGGCTCGACTTGGACTCGTACCGGCAGACCAGGGACTCTAGACTTCTTTCGAACTCGCTCACGACTCTCATGACTCGGAATTAAAGACGCAAGACTCGGTTGCCAGGTATTCACGACCGATTCCCAACTTTGTGAGTTAGGCGTTACAGGTTGGATTGGACTCACCGGGCTCGACTTGGACTCGCATGGTAGGTAATCAGACTCGGACTCGTGCGCTACAGACACGACTCGACAGCATATCGGAATCAACTCGGACTCGTACGCCGAGCATTTGGGACCCGACTCGGACTCGTGCTCCAGACAGCCGGGACTCGACTCCACAACAGCTGGGTTCGCTTTATTGTGCGTCTGCAATCATTTTTAGCGCCGTCTGGACAATAAGGACCTGAGCTCTGTCCTCCGGGGCTCAAACGATTCGTTAACGGCCGTCCGATTCGGTACAGTGATCGAGTTCCATTTCCCCCGCGCCCTTTCGCTTCGTTTGCGCTACAGAAACGCGGCCCAGAGCTTCACGATCCACCCCGAGAGCATTTCGGCTCATTACCGAGGGCCTGTGCCGCCCTGCGGGGACTCGACGCGGTTACATAACTCGCCAGGATGAAACCCAAGCTTACAAATCAGCGAAAAAGTGGAGCAGCAGTCCAGTGCCAGCCCAGGAAGCCTTAGTGAGACGTTAGGGGGCTAATGGAACGAGGGAAAAGAGCCTAAAAGGTTTGCTTATCAGGTTCTTATCAGTCCACAGGAGACCAGATCCCTCGTCTGTGATAGGGGCACTCTAATGGCAACGAGGTCCCAAAATAAATAAATAAAAGCCTTTCTGGGGTCGGGGGTTTAAACGATGGCTCTAAATAGGGTGACCCTAGAGCTGCATTCTTGTCCTGGGGGCGGGGGTCGCTGAACGCCCCTCTCAAACAAAGCGGGTGGGCAGATGGTCCTACAGATGACGCGGGGCTCCTTAAGCCCACTTCCCCTTAGTCTGAAGTGGGGATTCAAAGTCTTCAGGAAGAGTCACAAGCGTGCACGAGGTCCAAACATTAACGAACTGCAAACGGACACGACGACTGGGGCTCGGGAAGGACGAGAGGATTCAGGCAACATTTGGCCATAAAACCCAAACTCTAAGAGGAGAAGCACGACCTGGAAGAGCTGCTCGAATCGGACGGTGCAGCTTTTGGTATGAGAGTCTCGGCTTAGACGAACGCTCCGACATAGTCGAGGCCTGACTCGGGCTCAAGGAGCGAGGAAAAACTCGGACTCGATTCCAGTGCTCAAATCCGATTCGGGTGGCAGATCCGACAGTCCGAGTCTGGGAATTCTAGTCCGAGTCTGGGTCTAATAGTCCGAGTCTGGGAATTCTAGTCCGAGTCTGGGTCTAATAGTCCGAGTCTGGGTCTAATAGTCCGAGTCTGGGAATTCTAGTCCGAGTCTGAGGATAATAGTCCAAGTCTGGGAATTGTAGTCCGAGTCTGGGAATTCTAGTCCGAGCCTGAGGATAATAGTCCAAGTCTGGGAATTGTAGTCCAAGTCTGGGCCTAATAGTCTGGGAATTGTAGTCCAAGTCTGGGCCTAATAGTCTGGGAATTGTAGTCCGAGCCTGAGGATAATAGTCCAAGTCTGGGAATTGTAGTCCGAGTCTGGGCCTAATAGTCTGGAAATTCTAGTCCAAGTCTGGGCCTAATAGTCTGGGAATTCTAGTCCGAGCCAGAAGGATAATAGTCCAAGTCTGGGAATTCTATTCCAAGTCTGGAAATTCTGGTCCGAGTCTGGGCCTAAGAGTCTGGGAATTCTAGGACTATTATCATTCTGGCTCGGACAAGTCTGGGAATTCTAGTCCAAGCCTGGAAATTCTAGTCCAAGCCTGGGAATTGTAGTTGAGTCCGGGCATAACAGGCGAATTTAGAATAGCTGGTGCAAAAGTCCAAGTTAAATCCAGAGCCTCGGACTCTCACAGCAGGAATGTTCAGCCTGACTCGGATTCATGTGGCAGGTTACTAAGGTCCGT
Source organism: Parotocinclus spilosoma (assembly GCA_033117975.1). Taxonomy (NCBI): domain Eukaryota; kingdom Metazoa; phylum Chordata; class Actinopteri; order Siluriformes; family Loricariidae; genus Parotocinclus; species Parotocinclus spilosoma. Next base: position 13,165 of record JAVSBV010127231.1, read on the forward strand.
CTTTGGCTTATGTCTCACCAGGGGTTTGAGCCTCAAGTATTCTAGATTAGACTTTTGGATTTGCGCACCAGGTGGTACGCCACTCGGGACAGACTCGGTACTTAAGACTTGTAATGGTTTTATTTTTAAAGGTTATTAGGGAATTTAGAGGCGGAGTGACTAAAGTGAACACAAACTGGAGACGGAATCTCAAGCAGGTTCACGCCTCGATTTCCAAACAAGAACGGCACGAGGGAAACATAAGGATTAAATCCTCACCCGGTGTCATTTCTCGGCCGTGAATCATTCCGAGGACGTGTTGAAAGCGCAAGTGTCCCGACAAACTCCGGCGTTTTCACTACAAGGTCTGAGGAGCTTTACTCACACGCACCCATCATTAAGAGTAATCATGAGAAGGGCTTTAGGGGCTCGATTTGTCCCGTTACGGTACAGGATAATTACAGGAATCGGGTGACATTATAGGAGCATTTTCACTCGAGCTACCGTTACAGAAATACCTTCCAAAAACCATCATAACAACCGGCAATTACGTTCATTTTCAGCAGGAGGTGGATCAGACTAATCTCCCATCATCTCCGTCATCACGTCCTGTATCACAAGCTCGGGCATGTGCACGGCATGAAAAGAGACAAATACAAACAGGCTACAGGCAGGGTGACGAATTAAAGGCTTTTCAGATTAAAAGCTGACAAGCCAAATCGCCCGCTTTCTGCTTCCTGACAGAACACGGCTCGCTCGACGAGATGATGCCATCAAAACTGCGAAACGGACAAAATAATAATAATAATAATAATCATCAGCTATAAGGAACTGGATTAGATTTCACACAACAGATATGACCCAATAATGGGCTGGGAACCCAAAATGGAAGCACCCCAGAGAGTAATATGAAAGCCAGACAGCACAGATTTAAAAATAAATAAATAACTTTTTTTTTTTTTGTGTGTAGATTACATCACAATTCAAAGGTTCCAATACACAGTAATTCCTAGTTCCTAGAACCCCCGAAAATGTTTGAAAAAGACTGAATTTTGATCAATTTTAATATTTTACTGTAAATGTTGCAGAATTTAAGTTGAAATTAAACTCGTACTTTATTACAGGACAAAAAATTACCTACTTTAAGTAGGTTAAAAAGTCTTTTTTTTTATGCTTTTATGGATCAGACGATTTATATGTCAGATTAACATTAGAAAATGTGCAGCAATGTTGGATACTGTAAATAAAACCCATCTTTATTTCTTTTTAATTAACAAATTAACATTAAAATAATATCTACAACTTACTGGCCACAAAAAAAAAAAAATATAGGAATTAAATCTGCAGCGAATTTAAAAATCATAACGCAAATTAATTAAAAATTAAATAAAAGATTTCTTTTTAAATAATTATTTTTTTATTAAAACGAAAATTTTTAAATAAAAAACGCCACTTTTAAAAAAATGAACACGTTTCCAAAATCATAACATAAAAATTGTAAAGCAAATATTTAATTATAACAGGAATTCAAAAATAATGTAAATATTAAAACAAATTTTAAAACGTTTTTAAATTATGCCATTTTTTAAAATTAAAATAATTTTAAAATAACGTGAACCTTGAAATTAAACAACATTTATAAAATTATAAGTTTTCAAATGATTACATTTAAAAAGTGTAAAGCAAATTTTAAATTATAACGAAACCTTAAATAACTTGAATTTTAAAACAAATTTTACAAAGTTTTTAAATAATGCCATTTTCAAAATTAAAACAAGAATTTTAAAATAATAACGTGAACTTTAAAATCAAACGCCATTTTTAGAATTCTAACACGAGTGTTCAAATGGTAACACTAATTTAAAAACTATAAAGCAAATTTTAAATCATAACGGGAATTTAAAAAATATAACAATTGCAATGCAAGTTTTAAAATGGCGTGAATTTTAAAATTCAAATGCCAAGTCCCAAATAATGCAAATTTTAAAATGAGTGTGAATCATAAATGTAATTATAAAGAAAATTATAAAATAATAACAATTGTACAAATAATAACACAATTTTAGCGTTCGGTTCCAAAAGAAGAAGAAAATGTATAGGATTATCAAACCTTTAAATTAAAAGCATTATTACCAGCAACAAAGCTGTTTAAGGTTTCTATTTCGACGCTTAAAGTGAGGATATCGTGAGGTTACGAACGTAACGTTTTTAAGAATATCGCTTGCTCTTGGAATTGTTCTTGTGAAAAAAAGAGTCAAAAATAGTTTTTAAAAAAAGCTTTTCTTTAAGAAATTGTCTGAAAAAAATAACACCCATGACTCTGCTGATATTTACTCTGATTTCTCTCACTTTTGTACATTTGATTATTACAGAAACGACTTTAAAGGGTTCAAGTTGCAAATCGAGCTTTAAAACCAACAGGAAAAATAATAACAATAACTAAAATCTGGTCCTGCCTGGAAATAAATAATAATAAATAACTCAATCTCGCAGTGTTTAATCCCGTTAGTCCGGGTGGATCGAATTAAAGGGCGTGGCTATTTCGGAGCTCCGTCCTCTGCTCCTTGAACCACGGTCCCATAACTTCACCTCACGTCTGATAAGAAGGTCATTTCTACGCCCCGGAACCACGTCCTGCTGCAGGACCGGGGTCAGCGCCGGCCCAAAAAAACCTGCTTGACATCAAAGCCGTGGAACCTGACGACTAATCCTACATCTCAAACTCGGTCCAGAGCTTCAAAGCTTCCACATCCTACACCTTCATCCCCAATCCTGAAGGAACCCCCGCTTATGTTCCCCAATCCCAACACAGGAAGGAATATAAGCTCCTCCCACATCACAGCTGAGCCCAAAAAGCAAAAAACATAAAAGACTTTTGTCCTGGAAACCCTTTTACTTTTACGGTTTACGGGTTCGAAAGATGTTCCTTAATCCTACATCTTACCCCAGAGCCTAAAACGTTCCTCTACTCATTACCCCAGAGTACAACCCCCCCCCCACACACACACACACATACACATACATACACACACACACACCAACACACACACACGCCCAAGACTGTAAAGGCCTGATCCTAAAGGTTTGTATTCCTAGAACGTAGAACGTACACCGCAAACACCTTTTTGTTTGGACGTCGGCCCGGGCGTCACGATACGATTATATCCCGATACATTGCGATATTCAACATAGCCCAATACCAGTTACGCACGTCACGTTCATAATTCAGCCGATAAATGATGCCATCAAAACTGCGAAACGGACAAAATAATAATAATAATAATAATCATCAGCTATAAGGAACTGGATTTCACACAACAGATATGACCCAATAATGGGCTGGGAACCCAAAATGGAAGCACCCCAGAGAGTAATATGAAAGCCAGACAGCACAGATTTAAAAATAAATAAATAACTTTTTTTTTTTTTGTGTGTAGATTACATCACAATTCAAAGGTTCCAATACACAGTAATTCCTAGTTCCTAGAACCCCCGAAAATGTTTGAAAAAGACTGAATTTTGATCAATTTTAATATTTTACTGTAAATGTTGCAGAATTTAAGTTGAAATTAAACTCGTACTTTATTACAGGACAAAAAATTACCTACTTTAAGTAGGTTAAAAAGTCTTTTTTTTTATGCTTTTATGGATCAGACGATTTATATGTCAGATTAACATTAGAAAATGTGCAGCAATGTTGGATACTGTAAATAAAACCCATCTTTATTTCTTTTTAATTAACAAATTAACATTAAAATAATATCTACAACTTACCGGCCAACTTAAACTTATCGTTACGCACGTCACGTTCATAATTCAGCCGATAAATTGATTGGGCCAAATCTACGGGAGCGGACGTTATAGTTTATCTACGTTTTTGGGGGGTTTTTGAGATCATGATGTGTTGCTGTACCGATTTTTTTGCGCAGCCCTACTAAAAACAGCAAAAAACGAAAGACTTTACACTTGTATCACTACTCCGCAACTTTAAATAAGCAGTACTGGCGACTCCTCATTTTTAAAAATATAAATAAACAAACAAAGTATAATTAATTTGGACCCATCTGTGTAACCCGTTTCCCAAACGCTTCGTTTGCCTTGAGGGTAACGTCCCAATTAGGTCATATTAGTAATTAGGAGAGTTTAAAAAGCTCGTTTCTTTTTATCATTCCAACTAGTCGGCTGTGTTGCTTCACCTTCTGCTATAGCAGCGCTGCCGGAGTTCCATGCCATCAGTGACTGATCATAGCCTCATTAAAATAGTGCTTTTAAATCCATAACTAACTACATTTTCTCTTTTCTCCCAGATCTCACCATTTCTACACTCACTCCACTGGTTTCCATGATCATAAACCAGTCCCACCAGAGGGCAGTAACTCCCTCGGTCTGAGGAATTTCCCAGTGACTGTGTGTGTGTGTGTGTGTCAGGAAAAACATTTGTGTTACGCTTCTCTGCTTCCTGTTCACCTTCCATTCTGCCACTGTAAATAACATAAAGGGTTAAATTTAGGAACCGGAACGTTCCGGCTCCCGTAGGCCCGTCCAGTAACATTATTCCCTTCCACAGAGTCTAAACACAGGCCTAACCAGTTCCTGTCCAGGTGACGGAGCAGAATGGACAGGAATGTGCGAGTTGGAGCATTCAGAAGGAAAGAATCTAAAACGTCCACTATTGTTTAGCCTGGAATCTCGAAACTCCAGACGAGTCAGACACAGAGCTCAACAAAAATGAAAACAAAAAAGGGAGCGACGTGGGGCGACTCAGCACGGCGTCCGCCAGTCACCATAAGATGCTCCGGCTGAGAAAGGAAAAAGCACCACAGAGTAACCTATAAATCAGAACACAGTCGAATCCGGTTAATGGGACCAGCCGCTTATTCGGACCAAAATTCCGCTTAATCGGACCAAAGAACGTGTACAGTATGTAATATCCGTGAAGAAACTCTT
>JAVSBV010127247.1:0-18089 GCA_033117975.1 Parotocinclus spilosoma
TGATTTGTGTTCTATTCTGAATAAAATATTAGATGTTGGCACCTCCACATCATTGCATTCAGTTTTTATTCACAATTAGTTTAGTGTCCCAACTTTTTTGGAATCCGGTTTGTATAACGTTTATATAAAAAGCCCTGTATAGTATTTTTTTTATTGCACGCTGTCATCATCAATTATTTCTGTCATGTGAGTAAATGAGCATCCATTATCCATAACACACTTTAAAGCATTCATTAAAAGAAAACAATGCAATTGGTACTCTGCAGTATGGTCTGATATGGTCACTATTATGCCTGAATTATTTACAAACAATCAAAAAGACCTCATAAGTGATCTCCGTGCAGTCACAACAGCATGGGAATCATGAAGTATGTGCCCATTAGGCGCTAGGCTTTCTTTAGTGTTACAGCTGCCAGTACCAAGAGCCACTACCTCACATCCAGTTGCTGTAGAGACATAGACAGAACACAGGTGATCATGATGTAAACCAACAAAGACGGTCAAACTAAAGGATACATAATGTCCCCAAAGTTTCAAAGTTTGAAGAAACAAACTAAATTGCTAATATTTTTCACTCTAAAAGTACATTGTATGGCCAACAAAAGATCACCACCTGGATTTAACTAAGCAAATAGGTAAAAGAGTCATAGCTAAAAGACTTGTAGACTCAAGAAAACCACTTATTGACTGAACTCAGATTAGAGCTTAAAGGTTGGACTCTGGAGCAATGGAAGAAGGTCATGTGGTCTGATGAGAACATATGTACCATGTTCCAGACTGATGAGAGCATTAGGGTAAGAAGAGATGCAGCTGAATTGATGCACCCATCATGCCTAGAGCGTAATGTACAAGCCAATAGGGGCAGTGATATGATCTGGGGTTGCTGAATTTGGTCAGATCTATCATCAGGTCAATACAATATTTTAGGAAAAATAAAATAAACAGAAACTAATATTCTGACATTGCAGAAGCTTGTAGAAACAATGCTGTAATCAAAGTAAAAGGCGGTAAAACAAAATATTTGCTTTTTTTGTGATTGTGTTAGTTATAACCACTAGGCATCCATTCCAATTAGTAGTCTTACAATGGGACAAATGGTGCAGTGACATGTCACGAGCAAACAACAATTGTGACTCAAGTTCATCACATGCACATAATTGGCTTATTCTTATTTTTAAACAGGATAAAATCAAGATTCAGATTTTGAAGTGATGCAGATATAGATCAGTTGATTAAGTTAGCATAAAAGTGGTGCAGGAGATTGACGTGCTTGGAACTCTAATATAGGTTTCTGACGCACGCATAGGGGTAAGTGTGTGTGACGCTCATACATGCATCGTGTTCATGTATGCATTACATTTACATTTAGAGCATTTAGCAGACGATCTTATCCAGAGCGACGACTTACAATGAATACAGTTTTACTATCCAAGCAATTGTGGGTTAAGGATCTTGCTCAGGGACCCAACTGTCCACAGCCTGGCAGAGGGTTTGGGAACCTTCTGGTCCATAGTCCAGTACCTTAACCACTAGGCCACCGCTGTGCCATGAGCATATTGTGTTCTCCATTTAGGTTACGCTGTAGTACATGCTACTTGCTTTAAAACCACGAGTGCATTTCTAAAGCACAAATTATTCAGACATCTGTGAATTACACTTATTTTACTTTCAAATACATTTTAAAAAATCTCCATCACCACTAAAGTCACAGTCTGCAATTCTCACCTAAGATGCTGACTTCTTGCCCTAAGTAGTTAACATTTTGGATAAGATCTCTTAGAGAGTAGTGTGGTGGCTGTTTTCACTGGTTTAAGATGAACACAATATCCTTGCGTTACTGTGTGGATTTTATGGTCACCATACTTCTATCTCCATACTCCCAAGAGCTTTTACCACCATTTATATTCAATACAGCACAACAATTTAAGCATTAATAGAGCAGATTAATCAATATTATGGATTAACAGTGTATGCTGTGCGATTTGTAGCAGTTTCGATTTAGCTATGAGCACAGCAACAGCAGTGGCCCTTCAGTGGACAAAAGTGGTAGCGTCTATTACACACAACCTACTAACACCGACCACACTCGCATTAGATTGTGTAATGCTAAAGCTCTGGTAGTATAGTGAACTAGCCTGTGTTGTTATCATTAAGGTAATGTCCTCATGTATGCTATGCTGAAAAGCATTTGATTTTGTTTTAGTGTACAGAGCTGGTCAGACTAAAATGCAAGTATCACAAATTTGTATAAGATTTCATACTAAAATTAATCAAGCTACCATTTTACAGTGCTACATTTGACAGATACATTTTTGCACTCAAGGTCACAATATTCTGTCAAAATGCATTGTTACACAGTTATAGCTTCAATATGAAGTCAACACAACAGTCAACAGTCAATATTAAAAGCAGTTAAATGAGGCTAAAGGAAAAAGTAATAAACTAAACAGTGACTGAGCAGAAACTTACGAGACTGAATAATAAATGCTGCTAGTGTTCCACCACAGCCTGAGAACTCTGGGTAACTGTCCATCAGCTTGGAAAACAGTTCCTTAAGAGCAACATGTACCTGTTCTTTAACAGGATTCTTCCTCTCTATGTCAAAAAGATGAACAAAAAATTAAGTCAATTATGATGGATGCTTTTGAGCTAAACCAGAACGCGTTTTCTTGGCTCTCCTATAAACACTATCACATACAGTAGTATTACAGATTTACCAAATACAGCCCTCGCAGGGTATGACTCTGTCATAGTACAGTTTTGCTCCATCACTGGTAAAGGAGGGGGTCCCACTTCTGTAAATACAAATGCATTAATAGCCAAGCATGTCAAATTTGCTCTGATCATTTAACAAGTAGCACAATATTCAAGTGTCTTCATTGCACTAAAGGTTCCATATTAGAGTTATTTTCATTATAAAATTGCACATATAAACATATTTTAAATAGAACATTAGACACAACCAAAGTCACAATAAAGGTATTAACTGATACTTCTACTTCGATGATGCTTTTCAGCACTTTTATGAAAACAAAAACACTTGTTTCTGCATTTTTACCAATCTAGAAATTTGAAAAATGTACATCATTTTTTAAGCATTGCACCTATTTTTTTTATCTATACTAATATGATGGTAAAGTTATAAAACAAGGTCATTTATCACAACTGAATTCAAGACTGCTGCAGAACATAAGGTACATGCATTGACAGATTACAATTTTCTTCCACACAGTAGGACTATACTGTCAGATAATAAAGAGACAGTTTAGTTACCAGGAGCATCAGGCAGTACACTGTCATGTTCCAGATTAGACAAGAACTCCTCCACTGCCAACTGAGCTGCTTTGGTCCTGGCCTCTTTCTTACTGTTGCCCATCCCAGTCTTATATTCCACTCCATCAATCACAGCACAGAATGCAAAGTAGAAACCAATTACTCCTCCTAGTCAAAAAATTAAAAAAAAATAAATCACTGATCAAAATTATTCAAGGAACACTTCGATAACATCAAATCTCAACAGGGAAAAACCAAACATAAAACATACATTATACCATAACCAAAACGTACGTTTCCTGATATGGACTGGGTAATATGCACTGCTTACAAAAAAAATAATTTTTGTGAGCAGTAATTGAGGAACAAAAGGATGTCACATCGTTTGATGCAAATGACATTTATTACACAACAGAGATCAAAATCAAATGACACCCTGAAAATCAAAGCAAAGAAATAATACATTAGGCTAGACCATTAATTAAAATTCTATTACAACAACTCAAAATTGTACTCAGTAGTTTGTATGGCCGCCACATGCTTTTATGAATGCCTGACAATGTTGGAGCATGTTCCTAATGATACAACATATGGTGTCCTGGAAGAACTAGATCAGATCAGGCAGACTGTAGCAATGTCATGGAGATGTTCTAATGGATTTAAGTCAGGCAAATAGGGGTAGCAACTTACAACGGTATTAGTAGTGACGCTGAATCTAGACAACTGCAAACTAGTGAGAAATCAGTCAGAAAAGACGGGGCGGGGCAAACTGTCAATGGCCACCACCTATTAAACTATTCCTTTTTGGAGTTGTCTTAATAGCGCTCCTCTAGTACCTCTAGTGCACCAAAGCAGAAACTGCTTAACAACTCCACCCTGCTACTTAATTGGCCACATCAAAAGCCCAAAAGTTGAAATGAGTTAATGCTACATGCCGATTAAAAAGTGTTCCTGCATGTATTTTGATAAGTAAACATTGCTTTATTAATAGACAATATGGCTATCACTGTCATAGGAAAAAATTCAGGAAGAAAAGACAATACAGACACCCTCACAAACACTACCATTATTGAATATAAAGTCATCTCAATATGGATTGGAAATTTCCAAAACACAGAATTGTGCAAACAAACACATAACGCTTGAAAAACTTGAAGTACAGACACAACAAAAAGTCAACAACCTGTAGTTACTGTCTCCTTCATCTCCAGCTGAAATTGTAGGACTTGTGAAAGCTGGTAAAGGAACGATACGGCATGAGTCTCTCCTCGTCTGTACCTGTCAATAAGCTCTTTAGGGATGTTTTTGGGTTTGGAGCCTGTTAATTGCATATGAAAAATAAATGTGAAGAGGATATCAGAGACATTGCGTGATCATTCCTCTTTAAAGAGACCACAAACCTAACTGTCCATTTGATACACAAGTTTCAGTTGAAATATCCCACAATTAAATATTCATTAATTTCTGTGAGCAGGATATTTCATTAAAAGCTTCCTAAATTATATCTTAAATGTCATTGCTCTGTCAGCTTAAAACAGTATGGCAAGGTCAAAATAAATAATTAAATAAATAAAAGCCATAACAAAACATATATGGTTAGTCACATTATAGTGAGCTTTGCTGTCAGTTAATTTATCCAAGAACACTTCTCACAAAATTCTGTAGTATGTCCACCTCTGTTGTTTCATTAAAATGCTTATTCAATTGAATTACAGGGCTAATGTCAAGCCATTCATACTGTCCAAGAAAATTAACTGTTCTCCATCCATAGACAGTACAGGTTTTGGAGCAGAAAAATCCAGGGCTGAATACACATTGATGCTCATGACTTTAAATGTGATGTTTTTGTGGAAGGCACCCACAAATCTTTGGCTATATCATATAATATTTCACTCATGCATGGCCTGTGAGTCAAATGTCTTAAAAAAATTTGAAGAAACAGATTGAGGCCAGGGATACACGTGCTTTCAATTATGTGCGTGCATAATGGCTGCCTAGCGTATCCTGCATCCATTTAAAGCATCCTTTAGAGAATTCCCTCAGTAACAGTCATAGTACACTGGCAAGTATGTGAACAACTAGGTTCACAATGTAGCTAGTTGTCTGCACGAACATGTGGTTAAACAGCAAGTATATATCTGGTTTAAACCTAATTCAAGCATTGCAAATTGACATTCCTAGGTAGCATGTGCCTGTACATTTCTGTAAATTGACTGATAAAACAATTTATCAAAAACAGTCACGCGTCACTTGTTACCTCCCGCCGATAAATGACTCAACTGATTTTTGCCGTTGAGCTGCAGGCTTGGTCCAGTGTGCTGCTGTTGGTGTTGCCAAATTCAGAAGTAGGTTCCTGTGCTAAAGAGTTGAATTTCGCTGGTGCTACCATGTTCTTCTTCAGAATCTGAGCGAAACTGGTCCCTCTGGACATGTGAAAAGATCCTCCACGTCCCATCATTTTGTTGCTATTGGGAACAAAAGTTAATTGGCAAGACAAGTTCTGGATTAGTGGTCGACCAATATGGGTCAATGCAGATATGTTGAGAGCAGGGTGAACGATGGCAGATATGTAATGCCTGCCATTTTTCATAAACAAAAAAAGCAAACATTTTATTGCTCTCAGCTACAATATTTATTACCAGATAACAGTGTCACATTGTTGCGGGGGGGGGGGGGGGGTGTAATGTGTAAATACTTGCAAAACATTTTATGCCATGCATGTGGTAGCTGCATCCAGTTAATCTCAGTTCCACTTAAAAGCAGCAAGTTGTAATACTGGAAATGAAGCTTAAATCTTCTCACAAATAGCCCCACCCTAACTAAATCTCCAGCATTTCTTATTTGCATATCGACCTAAGCAAAGATACCATTATGAAGATATAATCAAATTCAAAATAGCATCGTTTGACCAATTAATCGGCCTGTCACTATTTTGGATAGTGTCATAGAATTACAACGCAATTAATTTTCCTTTCCAAATTATATGACATCTAGACATGCTTACAAGACAGGCAATGTCACCCAGGTCAGGACTGAACCAGGGACACTGGAGCTGGGAGGCGACCATGTCAACCGCTGCACCACAAACCTGGCGCATTAGACAAAGTCACTTCAAAAATATAAACATTTACACTACTACTAGAAACGGTAGTGCATGAGGACCACAGTTTAAATCCCACTTGAGGCTTGCAACTTTAATGTCGGTTGGTGCATTACCCGATGTTGGACTCCCTGTCCGGGGTGGACCTCTGCCAATTAAATACTAAAATAAGAGAAAGTAAAAGGGAACCCACACATTTTAGATTGCTAAAATGGAATACACACACACACACACACACATTTAACTTAAAATAAATTGCGGTATTCAGTTTATTGCTTGCGTATTTTAAAATAAAACAGTTTAAACCTAAACTTATGTTTCAGCATTCAGGTTACTTAGTTTAGGAAAAGTCAATACATTCATGTTATTATTATTATAACGGTCACCCTGCGTTAGCCAAATTGAATCTAGGCTACTGAAGTTTAGCAAACTTATCACATTACACTCCTAAGAGTTTTAGCCACTGAAGCGATAATAACTGTTAGTATAAAACACAATTACTAAACACTTACCATACTCGTAATCCAAGTAAAGAAACGAACACAAAGCCCGATCAAGTAAACAGTACGAAACGTTGCAAATGTTATAGCTAGACCGCTAGTAACGTATAATAATGGTATGCGTTTAGTGTGCCAAGTACCGAGAATATCAAATATTTCCGTCCAAAACAAACATTTGAAAACACCTTTATTATGAGAATGCTGAAGGATCAATATTTAAATAATATTCGCTAAAATGTAGACACCTTGTTTAAAGATAAAGAGTTAAGTTAAACGTAGGCTTCGGCGTGCTAGTTTTTCTGTGCTAGTTAACTAAACGGTTTAAATATACGTATTTGTTATTATAACAACCACATTTATCCTGTATTTAGATTTCAGAATAAATTCCAAAAATTCACAATAAGCTCGTGGCTTACGGTTTTCGGAGCTGTTTATCACGAAGCGTCAAATTTAACTAACAAACGCCCGCTCGTCGATTTCAAACGTGCATCGATAGTCACGTGATCCCGGACCTAAAGCGGTTCAGTTGGGCGCCAACTTAAGTGAAGCGCACGCTATATAATTAGGACTTCAATGTACAAGTTAGTAAATTATAAAGGGATTCGAACCACTTGTGTTTCCTCACTATAATAAAATAGTTATTTTACCGCAGTTCTCTGGAGCCAAATACTGCACAAAAAAACTGGTTCAGAAATAATATTTTCATACCTGTCAAGTTTTGGATTTAAAAATAAGGGAAATCCCCCCCCGCGCGCCAACCGAGGTCTGTGGACATTCCTACAAATGTCATTCTTATAATTCAGCCTAAATGAAAACACAAAAGTGAATTTAAGCACATTATTTATTTTACTTATTTTCAGCATATACTGTATTGTATACACATTGCTGGTCTTAAAGAGACTTGACAGGTATGCATTTTTCACGTTTGATGTGCAGAACTGAAATATAAATAGGAAAGTTGTAACTTGGCTATAGTTTTCATATAATCGACAAGTGTGCGTTTTACTGTTACAAAAATGAATGATTACTTATAACCTATAGGTATTACTCCTTCAAAAATAAAAATGCACATGTGTTGCTTACCAAATCATTCAGAAACTCAAATGTATTTAAATTTAGTTTAATGGTTCAACTTAAATGCCTAAGCATAAAAATTAACTAATATAAGTAATTAGAGTGTACAAAATGTCATTAGTAAGTGTCTATTGTATTCAAACATCAGATTATCTCTGGTAAGTGTCCAGCATTAGTCTACAAGCATTAAAGGGTTCCATTTACTCTGAAAGTTTATGACATAGTTGCAATTTCCTGGTAAAATGGCTCACCATGCAAAGTCATCACTGACTGCTCTGCAGTTTGGTGCAAAGAGGTCTAGACGAGAGTGCAATAATGACATTTTTAAGTACATGTTAAAGTCAAGTTCTTTGAATGCGTGAAGAAGATTTTTGCAGAATCTTATTTGATGAAGAACATTATTTTTTGTCTCAGGGAGCAGTGAAAATCTGAGGGACCAGCCTTTTCCTTGTAGTGTTTTAGTCTTGCTCGACTGTCCCATTCACATAGGAAGCATTAATACTTCGTATATCCACCTTGGAGACTAAGCATGAGAGCAACCACCTTTAAGTCACCACTAAGGTTGGTCATAGTTTATGATTTGTCTTTGTCTCTATGCTCATGGTTTTGTCAAAAGTCACATCACCACAGATATAGCCCAAATTATATGCTTTATTAATGCAAATCCAAGGCTTTGCTGAATAGCTGAATGACAATACAAGTTGAATGATAAAAGTGATGGCTGAGTGACTGATGGGGAGAATGTAAGACTTACATAGAGTTGTGTGATGCAAGTTTAATTCGGATTGCCTCGTATAGCTTTCATTGGTCTTTTAGAGATGATGCAATCTTTGTCTAAAGCAGTATCAAAGGCTGTGAGGAATATCTATACACCCCTGTATCGTGAAAATTAGAGCCAATTTAAAAAATAATTGTTTCATTTAAAGTACCTTAAAATTAGTCATGTTCAACCTTTTGCTTAATCCAGTAGAGCACCTTTGATAGGTACTTAGACCTGAAATTTGCATTACGTATGTGCAGTTGACAAATCTGTAGCAACCACATGATTATATCATGTAAATATGGACAACAATATCTGAGGAATGTTTCAAGCAACTTGTTGAATCTATGTCATAAATAATTAAGGCAGTTCTGAAGGCAAAAGGGGGTCCAACCCAGTACTGGCAAAATGTACCTAATAAAGTTGCTGGTGAGTGTATGAAAGGGTACCTTGGTGAATATAAGTAACATAACTCTACATGAACGGTCTGTCTGGAAGTGTATCATTTCACTAAAAACTATTTCCAAGGACTTGATGCTCATCAGTAAGGTGTCGTATGCGTCTAGATGTAGGACAAAAAAACTGGGAGCTGCTTGTGTTTTCAATTAAACAGTCCAATGATGCGCATCTCAAAGTCTCTCAGCTGGGTGTGAGTCTTCGAGTGCATTGTAGAGACATGTCTAGCAATTTTTTTGTCAATAAATGAACATGAAAAAACTACATAAAAATAAACTGCTCCCAAATTTGGAGATATTTTATTTAGAAATGCTCCCTAATTTTGTGGGTAGTATAAAAACATTTAGTGGTGTTCAGATTAGCCAACCATAGCTTGTTAGTCCAGCACTTCAGCACAGCACAGTGCTAATTATCTGGCAACCAGCAGTTACAATTTAGTAATCATGACAAGCTTAGTGACATCATGGGCCATGCTGTGGCTATAGAAGGGGAAACAATGGGGTTTTTAGACTTACCCATTTTATACAGGATGTGAGGACAGTGTGTGTGTGTGAGAAATAGGTCAGTTTGGTTACTGATGCATAAAAATGCATTTTGACAAGATACGAACGTATTTAGTAGCATCTACTTGTTGGAAGCATTGGTAGCCGTTTATAGTTAGAACTTTGATCTTACATCTTTAAGAAAGGGATATTGATGAACAAAATGAATTACCAGTATTATCCCCAGCTGAAACCTGTGGGTGAATTACCACTCCATTTATATCTTCTGATGTGGAAACTGTCTTATGTCTACCTACAAACAGCCTGTGCAATTATTGTCTGTGGTTTTTAATGCAATCCCTTGAAATGGAAAGGATGGGGAGTATTCGATTGATGCAAAACTCCCCTCCACTACGGAAAAATTTACTAATGATGACAGACCACTTAAACATTGTACGGCCAGCGGGCTTACAACCCATAGGGGTTTTCCCTCATACTTAGTGTTTTCAGCATGGATCCTTGTGGAAGTTGAGAGAGAACACCTGATTTTGCACTTTTCACCTCGGATTTTGTTTCCAGTCAGTGCATCAGTTTATAAATAAACAAATACAAATCGGAAGAACTTTTTACCCCAATGGTAGGAAAAGAGCCCACACAGCCGCATACACGCTATTATCAATGCCTGGAAAATGCTCAGTATGAATGCGACATGTTCCATTTCCATACAGAAACACTGAACATTTTGGCCCAGTTTATGCTCTGGTTGAACTGGTATATTTTATTTTTCACATAACCAAAGCCCACGGAGTGATCCCTAACTAAAGCGACAGGTTATTTGCTAAGAATTTACACAGTTGATGGCTGATGCTGTGGTTATGTGATCATGTGACCAGTATGATCCCCTTCCTTCCTCTAAATGGTTTTATTTTCACTAATGATTTAGTCATATGAGGTTTTAAGTTGGCTCGTAATTTATTCCATTTCTGTAAAGGAGCGATTATTATCTGGATGAATCATCTATTCTTCCACATCCTAGACTGTTATTGGACGCGGCAAATAGTTTTCAACAGAAGGCAACATGTAAGAATTTTGTTCTTTGTGCAGCACTGTGTTACCGCTGTACTACTACATTACTCTGAACAACATGCCATGTGGAAGACCATAGCATTGACAGTACTCACTCCAAATTACAGATGCAATGCATTTTTGCAAAGTCGTTCTAGTCTGTAAGTACTGCTAACTTTGAATGTGATCTATGAAGAAAGTTTTTTTTAATTTAATTACTATTAAATCAGGTTATCTAGTAGGGCAATAGGTATACCCAAGCCTAGCTGTGGTGTAAACACAATTCATACTCTGAAAGTAAGAGACTTGGAGATATAATATAAAAAAAAAACTACAACAAATCAAAATGCAAAAACTACAATGAAGCCACTGCCAGTAAACAAGGCCACACAGCTTAGGAAATGTTGTACAGATTTTATAACACTGGGTACTGCTCACAAATGTACAATCAATATTAAAGAAATTATCAGAATTTCATTTTTACAAACGTCTCAAAACCTAAATAGTCCCATCTACTCATTCACATCACATAATAAAAAGGCAAATATTAAGAGTTATCAGTTATAAAAAAAAATAAAAAAATGATTTAAATGATTTAAATGATTTAAAAAAATGTTGGCCCAGTGCTCACACTAAGCTCATTTAGATATTAAATATACTGCTCACAAAAATTAGAATGAAATTAATGAAATATCCCTTAATTCTTGTGAGCAGTGTACAATAAGTACCAAGTATCTCCAAACGGGCTCCCCAAAAACCATTAAAATTCATTCTGCACACAGGCAGAAAGACATATGCATAAACATTTGCATAAACTGTTGATATTTACAGTGTTCAGGTATTGTCCTTGTCTTAGGGTTTACCAGCTCTTGCATTTAATTTAGTTTCAACTCTGCTTCATCACTGGTATCTCTCTTCTCCTTCGATGATTTCCTTTTCTGAATGGTACACAGAGGAAAACATGCTGAGTATACAGTGTCAGAACGTACAGTACACAAAAAGACACCACTTTTATGCCGCATCTCTACTAGCTAGTGCATTTGACCATTTCTTTCATCCAATGTTAATACGCATATAGACATATAATCTCTTTTACCTCTCTTAAGCGTCTAAAGAGTTCAGGAATATTCAATGACGTGCTGTTATAATGGAACAGTCCAGTTCAATCTTGAGTACAGTTTTACGCACAAAATTATCAGTTCAGCCTTTATGGCAGAAACAGGTATTGCTTCTCTTTAGGCAACTGTAACCTTTTATTCTCATGTTTGGGTCTTATTGTTGGTTTTCATTTGGCTTTTCTGTGTGTAAATCTGGGAGGCATTGTGGCTCACAGTGTGAAGGTATTTGATTTTCTCCCAGTTGGAGTGGTTTGGGTCCTCCTTGCATCCATTCCAGGTACTCCAGGTTTCCTTCCACAGTCCAAAGACATGTGTATTAGGCTCTATGGTGTTGCTTTATATTTGGTGTGAAATAGAGCTGAAGATCCGGCCAAGTTCAGGCATGATTTATACATTTTGCTAAGGCTTGGGCCAGGGTCGGGCTTGCACTACTATTTGTGCAGTAAATGTGCAAAAGCATTTCGATTAGTGCAAAAAACATTACGAGGTTAAACGGCTTCCCATAAGTGAGTGCAGGATTGCGCTGAAGCCATCTACAGTGGATTCAACTTTCCTCCACAAAAACCTGTAGTGTATATAGATGATATAGACAGTATATAGATATTATGTTCAGTATATAGACAAATGTTGGCATTATTCTTGTATTGAATTTCACATTGCGCTCCATTTTATTTGTTATTGCCAAATATCTATCTTAATTTATCTTGTTTTAATTTGTTAACGATGTTACATTATTCACTAATAAATTATGTTAAAACATATAAATAACTCGTTCTTACCAAAAAAGGTAAAAGAGTGCACACACATCTGAATAATGTCGGGCTGCAAACTGGTTCAAGCTTATAAAAAGCGGCTCGGGTCGATTTCTGTCGGGCTCAGGCCTTGTTAGGCCTAACTTCTAAGACCTGATCATTGTTTTTATTTATTACAAACAATGGATTGGCACCCTGTATATAGTTCTGCCTGCCTTCAAGCTTTTTGTACCAGCTTCCATATTACCCAGATTAGGATTAGGCAGTTAAGAAAATGAATGAATGTGTAAATAACATACATTGCATATTGATTTGATATTTCTTTGCTGATGAATTTAACATTTTACTTTGTCTGCAAATCAGTCTTAGGCATTCTAGATTTTTCAGTTTATATTCAGTTTATTATTCTGTTTATCTACGTTTTAGTGGTCACTGCACTTTGTAGTTCTACAATTACAGTCTGTAGTCCATTTGATTCTCTTTACGTGTTGTGATTCAATAAATTTAGCTAGTACTTAAACCAGTGAGTTATCACAGTACATTAAGTATTTGTTACAAGAGTCATAGGTTGGGTTTCCACAACATGCTGCACACAGAATCACATGTACAAACCCAAGTGTCAGTATGTTTTTATGGTTTGAGCTGGGCCAATCAGTTCCACTGAATGCAACAGCATACAGTGACATTCTGCTGTGCTTATTGCCTCCAACAGTTTGGGAAGTCCCTTTCCTGTTTCGGTATGACAGTACCACAGTTTACAAATTGAGACCCATAAGAAAATATTTTTTTTTTCTGTTGGTGTGGACCTTACATGACCTTTACCCTTCAAAATATGTCAGTGCTTATCGCTCACAAACTGTGCCCAAACCTCACTAATGTTTTTTTTTTTTTTTTCAGATGATCACAAATGGATGTGACATTTGTGTGCCCATGTACTATTGGCAATGTACCAGACACAGATTTCAAGGAACCAATGTGGCTGTGAATATTTAAAACAGTAAAATGAAAACTGTATCTCATAAAACAATTATAATCACATCTGTACCTTTTTTGGAGTTTGCGCCTCAGGAGTTGGAGTAGACATGGTTTGCATTTCATCATCTCTGTGTTTCTTTTTCTTCTCTGCATATAATTGATCAAAAAATAAGCAAATAAGGGTTGATTCAAGTATTATCAGAACATTAGCACCCTTTTTGTACATTACAAATTCAAAGTAAGGCTTACTTTTTTTTCCCTGACTGCTTGTTATGGAATCTGTCGACTGATCCAATGGCGGTGTGGCTGTGACCTCTTCAACTACATATTCCTCAATCTCAGTTTTCTTCTTTTTGTCTTTTTTATTTTTCTTTCTCTTCTTGGACTCTGGAGGGCCTTCCTCCCCTGCTGAAGCAGCTTCATTTTCATTCTCACTTCCCATTCGGTTTTCAACACCTTGAACTTGGGTAGCGGTGTCACAAAGAACAAGGCCACTGCTCAATTGGGAATTATCACATCCTGATTCGGTTGCCGAAGGCATATTTCCTGAGTTTTCAGATCTCCTTCTTTTACACTTTTTGGATTTTTTAGATGGTGTCACAGAAATAACATCTGACATGTTATTGGATGTAGAGAATATATCTAAATGACTTTCATTTTTCTTCGGAGTTTCATTTAACCCTATAGAGCTTTTCTTAACTTTGCCAGGTACTGTCTTGACCGGTGGCACAACGGCAATGTCAGCGTCCTTAGCTGTTGAATTCTTTGACTGAGGTTTGGTCTGATGGGGCTGTGAATGGCGAGAGACAGATGGGGTGGAAACATCTACAGCTTTTGATTTTTTAGATTTTACTTTCTTTGGAGTCTCAATATGTCCATCATCTAAAATCTGATCTGTTGCTTTCTTGAATTTAGTCTTTTTTGATGGGGTCGCAGCTAGCTCTGAATTCGCAGGACAACTTATTTTTGATGGGTCAGATGCCAACAGGGTATTTGCAGCTTCCTCAGGAGTATTTATATCTACAGGAAGTACAATTTGACCTTTTATAGGTTTAAGCTTCTTAGACGGAGTCTTGACCGTTTCATTATCTAAAGCTGTTTGAGTTTTTTTAACACCACCACAATCAACAGATTCAGATAAATTAAAAGCTTTTCTTGTTTTAGCTTTCCTACTGGGAGTGTCAATAGTTCTTAACATCAAGAGATTGTCCGTTTCCTTAAACTCACCATTTTCAGTTTCATTGTTGTTCGTTTCTGAGACACAATCCATTGTTTTGCGTCTCACCTTATCAACCTTCATTTTGTCAGTCACTGAATGAACAGTTACATCTGCCTTAGGAATCCCAACCTGTTCTAAAAGACTGATAGCTGTATGAGATTCTACATAGATTATGTCTTTGATATTCTTAGATGGAGTTGTAATGTTGCCTGCTTCAGAGCTAGCGGTTTTCTTGGGTTTTGACTTTGAAAGTGTTATGGGTTTGTCGGTTTTTGTCTGACTGGTGGCAGTTTTATCTTTAGTTTTCTTAATTTGAGATTCGGATTTTCCTTTGGTTTGGTTTTGGTCTTTTTTTGTTGTCTTTTGCTTTTTTGTGGAATTATTGGCAACAGAAGTGCTTGGGATTATGTTGGCATCCATTTTTGCAATGTCAGCATCTGGTAAGAGAGAACATAATTTGGTTACAAAAATTTATACCTTTAACAATTACAAATGGTAATCCTTATTATTTGGCAACTTATCTAAAAGTATGCAACCAGTAGATACGTTGTTCTAGGAATGGTATAATGCTAATAACTTTTCATTTTGTTATGCCATAATAATCTCTTCTACTGATCTTCCTTCCAGTTTGAGCTTCTGCATCTTAGCCATGTTACCCTGTTCCCGTTCTGAAAAAGTGGTATCTACCCCGACAATGAATACAAATTTTCTGTAGTTTAATAAAGAGACTTATAAATAACTATATTTGTTCATCAAATGCTATATACTTCAACACTTGTATATCTAATACAATTGTGGACTAAAACTCACATAAGTTACTGCATTTGGGTACCATTTCATTCATGTATGCATGTATGTATGTCTTCCTACCAAAATGGCTAAGCCATGTACTATTACATTTAGCTTCTGGAAGTCTCTTGCACGAGTGACCTACATTTTGTGACTGTAGGCTAGGTGTTTTACTAATGTTTGGTTGTCATGCTTCCTGTCATTTATTAAATGAGCTTGTAAGAACCGTACACACTTATTTCTCCAGCTGGTGTTCTACATGCTGAATTAAATGTTAAAAGGCATGTAATCACCCAATATCAGTAATTGATTCAAATAATTTAGAACCATCCATAATGAATAGGTGCATATTAAAGAGCTAAGTGACAAGTACCTTCGTTTCAGTACAAAAATACACATTCTATACTGCATTTGTAAGCATTGCCACCACACTAAAGACTGATTTTAAGGTCTTTATGGATTTGGTTTCAAAGTCAGCCACAACCATTAAGGTCACAAGTTACAAGCAACAGATAAAGTGGTGTAAACATACAATTAGTGCACTTTGGATTTTCTAGGCTTTTACTCATTTGTCTTTTTAAGATTTGGGCAGAGCTGGGCAACTTAGTTTAATTTCATAGAACCATATACTTCTTTGATCCTGTCCTGATCTGGTATAAGTCACTAATAAGATTTAAAGATTTAAATTTGGAAAAAATCTTAATTTGTTTTGCCACCATATTGTCTTGTGCACAAAGCCTGTTACATATGGTAATGGCTTCAAGAACATGACTCGTCCACACAGAGCCTAAGCTTTAACCTGGACACTGGCCAATATCGTTAATGTTGTTAAGACTGAGGGCTGGATAATTCATTCATTCACACAGTCATTTTCCCAAACCTAGAGATAACCATTCCCTGAAAGATTATGGCAGGAGTGCTTCACCCCAGCAAGCATTTCTTGATGTTCTTACATTATGTTGTTCATGTGGAGCATCTGTCGTGCAAAATGTATATATTTAGCTAAAGCATAAACTAAGTGGGTCTTGTTACACCTCTACTTTCCATGAAAGACTGCTTAGTCAGCTATGTCCGGTAAACAATACTTTCTAAGTGAATATGCATGTGTATAAATGTTGAGGTTATCAGCAATTTCAAAGGACATACAGTCAACTCCAGACCATACTGCCACTCTTTACGAGAACGGGCAAAATGCTTGCATAAAATACGTGTTACAACATGATTCAAATGTTCCACTTAAATAACTGTCCCTTCGCCAAAGCTCCTTTTCTTAACAATTTGTACATTTAAATATAACAACATTTCAAAATGAAATATCCCATAATGAAATATCCCCTCAATTGAACAGTGTAATTGAAAGTTACTTTCACATCTGAAGGATATATAAATAATAAGATCAATAGAAATGGAAAAATAATTATCTGACTCCAAGTGGTTTTAGTGAAGCTCAAAGTTCCACTGTCATGTGTGACTGTAGACTTGCCATCTAAAACCAACTTCACAAAATGTACTACATTTTCAAACATATGTAGACACCACTTCTACTTAGGGGCTTTGGTTATTTAACAGATCCACTGGCGAAAGTGGAACATCTGCCATTAAATCAAATAGCAGCACAATATCTGTTTAAAATGTCATTGACCAAGCTTGAGTGGTATACCACCATAACATTATGAAACAACAAAAAAGAGATATAATCTCTGGAGAACATATATCTCTGTAACATATTGTAGTCTGCGATATACCAGGCATTATTGTCTAAAATGTCATGGCCAAATGTTTTGAGAATGGCACACATTTTTGTTTTCACAAAGTTTGCTGCATTCTTTTATATTGTGACAATTTGTATTAACTCTAGATTGTGAAGTGTGATTAGATTAATTGTAATTATACTGCTCACAAAAATCAGGGGATACTTCAAAATGAAATTTCCCATAATGAAACATCGCCTGATATTTGTGAGCAATGCATTTTCATTCCGTGTCATTAAAATGACCGTATCACAAAAATTACTGCATTTCAGCCCTACAAAATGGCCTGCTAACATCATTTCAGTGATGATCAAATGTGTGAGATCAGTGAGAGCAAATTTTAAAGAACTTTAAAGAGAGTGGTTCAAAACGTCCTCCAAGAGTAACGTCTCCCAATAATCCAGAAACTTAACAATGTTTTTTCCAGCACGATGGAGCTCCATGTCACAAGGCAAAAGTTATACCCAAGAGGCTTGGTGAACAAAACATTAATTTCAGGTCCATGACCAGGAAACATGCTGCTAAGGAGTAATGCAGAAGTCTTAAAGACACTAGGTCAACACTGAAAATATGAAGTTTTAACTGAATGTTTTAGTCAATAAAAAGTTTTTTTTTAAGTATGGAATGCCTAATATACCATATAAACCTTTGACAATTGGTTCTAAAAAAAAACTAAGGAAACAAACTGTAAAATGAACCATATATATAGGAAGCAAAGTTTGTGAAAACCAAAATTTGTGCCAATCTTAATACAATTGGCCATGACAGTACCCCA